>PVJX010043137.1:0-13814 GCA_004027295.1 Dolichotis patagonum | reverse complement strand
CAGTCTGCTTATGAGAGAAATATTGAACGCAAGACATACGATTATATAAAAATTTACAAGATTGGCTTGTAATGTCAACAAGCCTGCTGGTTGGCACCACTCACACACAGAGTGAGTCTTCTATCTTTAGTAAATGCCTTTAGCCACATCCAGCACTATGCTGATCAATTTAGTTGGGCATTTCTGACTCACATTGACACGATCAGTTAACTAACTCACATGGTTAAGAAATTTTTCTTCCACAGTTTATATATCTCTTGGTTCATAAAGGTAGAGATAATGCTCACGCTCCTCCTAAGGTTTATACTTAAACTAGACCAAGGGCTGTAGTGATGCCCAGAAAAACTGTGTGCCATAGTATTTAATACACCTAAACCACTAGCTAAGCAAGTGGAACATTGTGTGATCAAGTTGTTCGGCCTCCTGATGGCATAGCAATCTGGGGTCTGTATGCTGCTACTGCCCAGCAACCTAAGGAAATACAGTACTATCTTGCACATTACTAGATCAGAAAAAATTTAAGTTATAAACGGAATGTACAATTTCAACTGAATAGGTATAATTTTGTACCATCATAACATCAGAAAATGATAAATAAAACTATTGCAAACTAGTGAGTGCCTGCCCTTCGTACTTTCAGTGACTGTTGGAATTCCTGAAATCCTTACCACCACCATCACCCAAAAGCATATCTTCCCTTCGGGTTCTCACACTGACTAAAATGAACACTAGATATTGTGAAATAGGAAGAAAATATTCAAATGGGGAGGGGAGCTAGGGAGGGAGAAGAGGGGAAGGAAGGGAGGGAAATAAAAAACATCGAGAAAAGAAGGAAAAAATGAAAGCGTGATCATAGGGAAAAGCATATTTACCAAGAGCTGTTGTCCTAATCTGGTCAACTGCTCATTTGGTTTTCAGACTGAAGAAATTTCATTTTTAGAACATACCCACAGAGCCTCTGGAGCCCATATTCTCCTTCCCAGTGGCTGCAGCAAAGTTGATGTTTATCATGTTGGTTTTGAATCTAACAAGTTCTGGGATTTTCATTTACTTTCCAGACAAGAGTAGATTTGACTCTTAAACTGTTGTTAGAGAGCGCATTTTTTCTTCCTCCTGCATTCTCTATGTCATTTTTTTTTATACATGCATAAATCCTGAGGAGGAGACAACCTGGACAAAAGTGTGATGTCACAAGGTTAAGGGGAATAGATTTGGGAACCAGCCAGGCTGGGGAGAGCGCAGACCACTTCTCCAATGAGTAAACCTGTTAAAAAAAATTTCCTTCTGCCTGTATTCTATTGTTTTCTCACTTACAAAATGGGACTAGAAATACTCATAAGCTAATTATAAACATAGAGCCACCAATGGGACAGTTAATATGGTCCTGGGCACACTAAACATTTGGTTTTCTTATTTTCTTGTCCTTTTTCATTATCACTCTCAGACCACCTATATTGAACTCAAAAATGAAATGTACAAATAATTTTATCACCACTGACACAGCAAAACTCCATGTCTTATTAAAAATTTTAAAACACTTGCATTGACATCAGTTACCGTCTTGAAATACGAGAAAACTTCTATGACATCTGTGCCCAATTACAATAACTGATCTAATCTCATCAAAGCCAAAAACATTCTGACCATTTAAAATATTCTGTGTGAACATTTAGTCCAAAGAGAACCATTTAGAACATTACCAAAGAGCATTTGTATAGTTTCTAAGAAAACTATAGATTGACCCATTTTGTGTGTTTTAGATACTTATGAAAACTGACAGGAAACTTTTGTTATAAACAAAGTTTAATCTCTATTGATGTTTTCATTTTCTCCATTATTTGTTGATAGAAATCTGACTTAAGTTAGAAAAGGAGCTGGCAATAGGAAGCACTTTAGTTCAGAACGTTACACACTGTCATAAATGAATTTTCCATTTTGATTACAATATATCCCTCTCCGGCACTATAACCTATGATAATCGGACTGTCACATACTGTTTTATTTATTATGACAGCAGACACAGTTGGCAAATTTATGAAAAGTGTATAAATTAAAGTTTAGGTGTGTTAAGACAATTTGATATGCTGTGGATTTGAGCATTTGGAGCATTTGAGGATTTGAGCATTTGTAGATGTCCGTCAAATTTGAAATCTTTTAAAGAGATGTCTACATTTTGACAGCAATAATAACCCATTTGCCATCTCTGGAGTAAATAAATAAAATGAACCTCTAGATTCTTGTTGGGTTAGTGAGACATTTTTAAACTGCATTCACAACTTTATCTCCTTCCTCTTTACCTTTTTCTCTTCTCTTCTTACTCCTCTTTTTCCTTGACTTCCTTTGTCCTGTTTAATCTGGAAATCTATAGAAAGACTATCTGAGAAACATCTATACATTTTTACACTCATGCTTAGCTGCAGAATCCAAATTTCATTTACTTTTGATGTACTCATCTAAAGAATTTCATTTTCTAGTACTTCTTGCTAACAAGGGGTTAGCAAATGCATTGCATGGTTTTCTGGGACTGCTGCAATAAAGAAACTACTTTCTGAACTATGAATAAACTGGTAGAAATTTTGGCAGCAGATTTGGACTGTGAGTTGGCCTTAAACAGGAATTTGAAAAGAACCTCAGCTGTAGAGTCTCTAGTACTTCTGCATTACAGATTCTTTTGCCTGAGAGAAAAATAAAGTTCCACTTTGTATAAGACATTTATTTTTTAGTAACATAGAACCCTCCAAAATTCTTAGGGATTCAAATAGCATTTTCTGTTATTCCAGGGAAAAATAGTGTATTGAGTGTTTTTGTCCTCAAAGAATATTGTGCTACTCCTGCAAAAAACCACAGCTCAAAAAAAAAAAAACACTACAAAGTTCAATTAAGTTTATTATAATTTGGTCTAATGCATACATGTCTGATGATAACTACAATTTATGGGAGAAAACTGAAAACTCTATAATTGCCATAGTATAAAGAGGGAGAGTAAATCCTGGTTAACTTTAACCAGACCCTTCCAGTATTACATAATTGTCTATGGATCACTTTCGTATAAAAACATTTGTTAGGTTCTCATAGAACATTGATCTTACTTGAATTCATCTTAAGAAATAACACTTTTGAGACTACAGTAAATACTGGGAATAATAAAACCTTGGATAAATCAGGAAAATTAAATCTGAATCTCAGCTTTATCATTTACCAGCTTACCAATCTATCCTTTAAAATAAAGAACCTGAAAATGATTCATAAGATGATTTCAACTCTCAGGTTCCATAAAACTGACAGGTTAGTTTTGAGCAAAGTTTTCTCTAAACTTTAGCATACAAAAATAATTTATTTTACATAAAAAAGAAGAAAATAAAATCCTGTATTTTGAATTCTTCCTATTATCAAATAAACTCAATGAGTGAAGGGAGGAATTAGATTATGGCAAATTTCTCATGATGTTGCTTCCTAACTTTCTTTACATTTAAAATAATCCACCACTCCCCAACCCCATCATGATTCTAAGGACTGTTATTTGTTTTCTTAATAAAATCAGAAGATGGAGTGGGTCAATTATTGAGATAAATCTTATAAGATAATTGTTATCTTACAACTAGCAATTTAAAGCTTCTTACAGTCCTGATGCTGGCTTGAAAATTGTTGACTATAGTAATTGCAAACTAATTTTTCTTATATCAAAGATTGGTTTAATTTGATGCAGTCTGTGGGAGTGTAATCCTTTACACTAAACTCACATGTTTTATAATCTGGCTGAGTTAAGACACTCAAAACCACATTTGGAAAAAGTTCTTATGTATTCAATTTGTTACTCATAAAGTAACAAATGTAAAAATAAGTGTATTAATTTTTATGAGTAACAAAAGTAAAAATAAGTGTATTAATTTTTCATAAAAATCTGCCTCCTAGAAAAGCAGACACAAAATGGGCTTGGTAATTTTTGTATTTTGCATTTTAAAGTTGAATTTTCAAATAATTCTGTGTGTTTTCATCCCACAGAATTTAAGTCTTATTTCAGATAAAAAGTGACACTACATGTGAAATAATTTTGACATTGCTTTCATGGTTTAATGATCATAAGAGTAGCTATTTTAAATTACTCAGATCAGTTAAATTCAGGTTAACCAAATATTAAAAAAACTTAAGTGCATAAATCTAAATTTATGTTAAGGACAAATTAAGGAGGGATTATTTATGGCAAGTGGGGTTTTCTTAACTTACTGTTTTCTTTCACAGTTTTGCTCTAGTAAGAAGTCCATCCATTAATTTAAAATTATTTTGATTGATGTAATGTATTTTTTAAAATTTTATTTGAGAAAAAAACCAAACCAAACCAAACCAAAACAAAACATAATAAAGGGTATTAACAATACAGAATTTCAAGGAAAAAAGGAAAAGAACAAAAGAACATGAAGAAATCATTACTTGATAAATTACATACTGACATCTTGGAAGTAGTTGTTCAAGTTACAAAATTAAAACGCACAAGTAGACATTTAAACAGTGGCACTGTTAATAGTTCTGCTCCACGATCAAACAAAAATAGTAATACGGTCATCCATTTTACACACTTAAACATATATGCAATTATATCAAAAGGGTAAAATTAAACAGAACAAAACAGTACACAAGAAAGCAATGTAACAGACATAAATTTCAATGCAAGACAATTGGAGATGTTCACTGCCTATCATATTGACACTTGTTTTCTTCCAAATAGTTGTCCATATCTTCAGATACAGGAAATTCACATGAAACAACATAGTATGGAACTGATCTGAACAGGATGAGGAAGGCGTTTCAGGTCTTCAAGACCAGACAATAGGGAAGCCAAAAATGGCTGTCATAGTGTCTCTCATTCTCTTCAAAACAGCTGTCCATACCTTCATGTATGTTGAACTTAAACATAACAAAACAGGCTAAAATCACTCTGAACAAAGAATGATAATATTGCTGGATTTCACATCATGACATTACGGAATCAGCCCTGGGTACTGTAGTGTCTCTTTTTCTTCAAAGTAGTTGTTCATTTCAACATGCGTTATATAATTGGCTCTCATAAACTGTTTATAAGCTCTACACATGCATGAGTCTCTACATGTATATCTATCCTTTCTGTATTAGAGGGAAAAACAAAACAAAGCAAGACAAAACAAAGCAATTCCTAGAAAAGCAAAAAAGTCATATAAAACCGCAGTACAAGGTCATCTACAATGGTTACTATGATGTCTCAGCAGTATGTAACAACATTAAAAAAAAAGCATTAGAGACATTATAAGACTTCAAAAGCAGGTAATAATCAACCAGAGTGGGTATCCTAGTGAATCTTGTCATCTTCAGTGTAGTTGCCTATACTCTTAGACTTAATACTATCAATCATAACAGATTTGAATAAAATCAGTCAATACAAAACAAAAATCTAACAAACCAGATTCAAATAAGATCAGTCATAATAAGACAGTATAAGTTATACAGGGCTTCAGATTAAGTTGATAGGAAATTAAGGATGATTACCATAATATGTCCTGCTATTTTTGGAATAGCTGTCTGTGCCCTCAAATCTAGTGTAAGCAGACAAACTGGAACAGATTATAATCCATCTAAGCAGAGTGGTGAGAATAATGTAGATTTTAAATCTTGTTACCATATTAACAATATCCTCTGCCTTCATTTTTTAGACAGTTCCTCCCCTTTCACTCCCATAGGGTACACTCCATATTTTGGGTCCCATTAACTCCCTTAATTTTTAGATTGAGGGGAGCAACCTATTTACCCTAACTGGTTCTGAACCTTCTGACTCCTGGGCTGGATCTGAGTTGTATTCCTTTACCTATAAAAGCCTCAAGGTTTTCCTTCATTATAGCTGAGTAGTTCTCTACTGTACAAAAGTATCCTGTCTTTTCAACCTATCTGCAGGTGCTGGTCAAGTTGCCCCTATTTCTCTCTAGTTCCCAGTCACATAGAGTATTGTTTTCTCATATTTGACTTTCTGTCCATAAACTCTTTTTCAAGTTAATTATGTTTCCAATAGAGAGCATATTGATGGACCCTATCTCCTGATCTACTCTGCCTGTGTTTTTTTTTGTTAGTATATCAAGGCCATCTATGTTAGAGATTACAACCAATCTTCTCTGCCTCATTTCTGCTATTCTATTTTTCTGGCATTGGTTGTCTATTTTTCTGTTTCATTCCACTGTCTTCCCCATTCATTGAGGTTTCTCTGCCACTGTTTCTGAAATCCTTGTAGTCTTTTTCTCTCTCTCTAGAATGTCCTTCAGTATTTTTTGTAGGGTTGGATTGGTGGTCACAAATTCTCCCAGTTCCTCTCTGTCATGGAAGCATCTTGCTTCTCCATTAATTTATAGAGAGAGTTTTGCAGGATTCATCAATCTGGGCTGGAGGTTATTTTCTTTCAGGGCTTGAATTACTTTGCTCCAAGCTCTTCTTGATTTGATGGTCTGTGTTGAGAAGTCTGCTGTGATTTTGATGGGTTTTCCTTTATAGGTGATATTTCTTTTCTCTGATGGCTTTTAATATTTTGTTGTTATATTGAATTTCTGGGATCTTGATTATTATGTGTCTGAGTGTAGCTCTGTTTTTGTTGTATGTGGCTGGAGTTCTGTAGGCTTCATACATCTGCATATCAGTTCCTTTTTCTATGCTTGGGAAGTTTTCCTTAATAATTTTGATGAATAGCCTTCACAATTCCTTTGTTTTGACTCCTGCCTCTTAAATTACATGTTTTATTCTTAGGTTATAGATCCTCTTGTCATCTTCTAGCCTTTGTATTTTAATGCCTGTTCCCTTGTTATTTTAAAGAGATCTTTCCTTTCATGATCACACATTGCAAGCCTGTCTTCAAGTTTTGATAGTCTATCCTTAGTTTGTTTCAAGCAGTTTTGCAGCTTTCAATGGAGTTTTTAATTTCCTGGTAATCTTTGAATCTGCTTCATGTATTCTAGGTTTTCTTTATATTCTTCCTTGGATGTTTTTCTACTTTTGTGTTCCTCCATTCTTCCATCTGTGTCTTCTTGAGAGGTGCTTAGCCTTTTTTTTATTAATCTACTTACATCTTACTTAACTTGAATTAATATTTCAGTTTTGAGCTCGTTTATGAGGTCCCGAATATATCTCTTTATGTCCGCTGATGCCGTGTTTGATGTTGCATGTTTGCTGCCCTCAATCTCTTTTGTACTTACCTCTCCTGGATCAATATTCTCAGGGTTGGGGGCTGGGGGTGTTTTCCTATTTCTTTCTCTTGTCATGCTTTTGGTTCCTTCCATACAAGTGTATAGTGTAGTTCCCAGCCCCTTTTCTTATTGGTTAGGGTTCTTCTGAAGCATGCAGGCTAGGGGTTTCTGCCTTCTCCAGTCCCCTGTCAGTCACCGAGGTGCAGGCAGGGGTAGTGTATGCTGGCCCCTAGGCCAGTCAACCTTCATGGGCCTTCACTGCATCAGTGTGTGCTTCGTTTAGGGAAGAGGTGTGACCCAGGCCAAGTAGATCCCACCAATCTGCTCTGTGAGGGGGGCAACCTACTGAAGTCACTGCCTTACTGAGTTTGGGCTGACCTGCCCAACTCCAACATGTCTTCCAGTTGGTTGCCCCTTTCCTGTGGGAAGGTCTTATTCCCAGCACTCACTGCAGTTTAATGCCAGTCCCTCTCTGGCTCCATTCTCTGCTGGGTTCGACCTCCGGCTTCAGCTTAGCTGTGGTGCAAATCAAGGGCACCTCTGGGCAAGTCACATGCAGGGCTGGCTCCGGGCGAGTCATGCAGGGTGGCTCAGCTCCATGCTTGGGCTGCTCAAGCCAGTTGCATTGGCGCAGGTTTGGGTTCGGACTCTCAGGTTGATCTCAGGCACGAATTCAGGTGTTGAGAGTACCGTGCTCACTGATCTTAGCTTCTCTAATGGTAGCCCTGGGACTTCATATTTGAGCAGCTCGTTTTCCTTCAGTTTCTTCCTGGGTTGAGAGAATCCATCTCCCTCTGTTTGGATCACTCCAGGATGTTCCATTCTGGCAACTGATCTGTCTCTCTCAGAGAGGCTCTGTATCCTGCTGCCTACCAGTCCACCATCTTTTCACTCCTGATGTATTTTAACAGAACTATTTGCAAATGAAACAAGATATGCCAAATTCCTATATATATGGTCAACCCTAAATATTAAGTGTTTGGTATGGAGGCAAACCTATAGCAACCTGCTGTAAACATCTTTCTTTAGGATCATGTGAGATTGATGTGAGAGGTGTAAATGCAGGTAATATATCAAACACGTTTGCTTCAGCCAACAGCACTGAACACAGCTACTTATACTGCTATCATTTATTGCATGCTTTTTGGTAGCATTCTCAGTTGCCTTCAAAGAGTTTAAATTCAGGTACAAATGTCAAGGTCAGATGACAAAGTTCAGGCCAGTCAGTATGCTTTAATAGTGAAGTGGTGTGTCAGGCATTTCTATTTCTGCAGCCCAGTCAGAGTCACAGATGACAGTGACTAGGCAACACTGCTAAGGCCACCAAACTTGGCCTGGATGATTACCCAAAATGTTCTTGGATAATGCATTCATGGCCTTGTTTTAAACAAACACACTGAAAACTGCATGTTGTATTATCTGATCCTGTTTTAATTTTCCCCAACCTTTTGACTTTGCTCAGTTAAAAATCCTGGCCATTTCCTCAAAGTGTGGGGAAAGTGCCAGCCAGTTTTGTCATAGTGGTTGTTCTTTGTCTTTGAGTGCTGTGGTAGGGAAATGACCTGAGATGAATACTCTTTAGGAAGGGATTCTGAGAATGGTCTTTTGGTCTCAAGCTAAGTATACACTGAAGTAGACCCAGCATCAGGAGCTTTTGTAGACTTCTTACAAAAAACAGTGACAACCTAAGGGAAGAGGCAGCACTGACGTTGATAAATTAAAGACAAGGACCAGTCTGTTTCCTTGGTGACACTGACCTTGGCAATTATAAACCCTCTGGAGCCACTTCAGCTGTGAACATTTGGTAACCAGTGACGTGCATGTCCTTACCTTTAAGGCCAATTTGAAATGTCCAAAGGCATCAGAACTGATGAAACATATTTTATGATCTTATAGTTAGATTACATAATTTTAAGGTTTATATTAATCAGAGAAATAGAACAAGCAGGAAACAAAATACAGAATATGTATTTATGCTATATATATGGACATAAAAATTGTATTCTATATATGTATGTGTTTTTGGTCATATATATGTGTGTGTGTGCTTGTGTATGTGTATATATAAAGATGTATTAGGAAGAACTGGCATCTGTAAACTGGAGACTGTAGTTTTCTTTTGTTTTGTTTTGAGACAGGTCGCACCATGTAGTTCGGAACAGCCTTGAATTTACTATGTAGTCCATAGTACATGGCTTTTCTCAGATACCACAAAATCCTGGCAGTTTCCGCAAAGTGTGGGGAAAGTTCCAGCCAGTTTTATCATAGTGGTTGTTCTTTGTCTTTGATTGCTGTGGTAGGGAAATGACCTCAAACTCTAGGTGATCCTCCTGCCTCAGCTTCCCAAGTGCCAGGAACTGTGGAAAACCACAATCTGAGAATTAAGGTATAAAACCAGAGGAGCTGCTGACATACACCCCAGTATTTTCCCTTGCTCTGTACTTGATCCAAATCCACTTGAGATGAGTTAGTAGTTGTGATGTTATAGCATGACAAAGCCATGCTGCCCCAACTGTCAGTGCTGGCATCTTTATTGTCATCCAACTTGATCCATATTTGGCATTGTATTCTAGAGTTCTTTTGTAGAGTAAATTTTGGCACCAAATCTGTGAGGGTTCTCTCCAAAGCATGGTCTGACTCAGGAAGTCAGCCAAGGGTCATTTATTTGGAGATAATCCTAGGAAGCATGAGTAAACGTAAATGAAGAATAGGACAGAGAAGAAGAGATAAAATAAAGAGCACTTGCTCTTATGGGCAAATGTGGGTTTGATTCCAGTGAGACCCCCTGAGAATGCCTTCCCCCAGTTTTCCCTCTGAAGGACAGCAGTCTCAGACAACAGCTCATTTGCACCTGTTTCATACCCTTAGGGACTTCTGGATACATGAACTATCTTAAGAAAGTGCAGAATAAATTTGGCGATGACAGAGACTATAATATATTGGCCTTAGTACCTCCCTAATGGGAAGGAGGTTAAGGAATTTTACGTTACTAGGGTGTTGCACCTTCCCACACTTAATTCTCCAGTGGGAAAAGGGTCCTGGAAGGAAGTGTCTGCCTAATGGCTGATAAATACTGAGTGCCAAGCACTAACCTTGGCCAAATTTATATTCAAACTTGGCCCAATAAAGAAAAGCTGTCAGGATTTTTGTTGTCATTGATTGTGCCACAGGACCCAAACAAGGAACTGAGACACTGAAACTGGTACCTGTCTTGTTTTTTCAGATGGCTTAATATCTGGTGTAAGTTCCTGGGGTCTTATACAATTAGAGGGGCAGGAAAGGGATTTTGAGAACTGTCTAGTATGAAAATAACACCACCAATGTATTTGGAGCCTTCAGTCACTATTCTAAGTTGGTATTGTCTGTATTGAAAGGGCCATAAAGCAATCCATTTCTGTGTGGAATAGTTTTAAAAGGGGATTAATGCAGCCAGAAAATTCTAGTGCTCTAGAGGTATCTGGTTTAATATACAGTAATTTCCATCCTATTTTAATAAAATAGAGCAGCCCACATAAATTGCTTTATCATCAATTTAAAACTCCTTTCTCTTTGATATATTGGAAAACCAAGATTGCCTTGTAGAATGCAATGTATATTAGTAGGCTTTCCTCTTAAGTGTATGAAGCATGATTGAAAAATACAGCCGATGTTTAAATGTTTGAATATCTACTATAGTAAAAAACACATTACCATTAATCCCATTCAAAATACTCCCCTTCCCTTCAAACACACTTTCCCATCATCCCTGGAAAGTCTTTTGCAGCTAAATTTATTTGTGTTTATGTGACAGCCCAATGTTCTGAATCTTCAAAATGTTTAACTTTTGTGGTCATTTTTACTTTGAAGAAGAGCGAGAAGTCACACGGTGCCAGCCCAGTGAATACAGTGGAAGAGGACACACTGCTATGTTTATCTGAGCCTACCTTTCTGTTGAATGGCGCCCGGCAGCAGCCTTCACCATTTCTCAACCATATCTCATGAAGACCTGAATGCATTTATAACATGAATTTATTTGGCTGGGATTCAAAATGAATAAATTAATGTTTCCTTCATATAAATATTTTAATAGTTTAAAGCTAAAGAAAACAAATCTTTTCTGCACTTGGCCTGTGGGAAGTAGACTAGAGCAGAGAGAAACATGCTAGTATTTTTCTTATTTTAATGACAAAGATGACAACATCTTCCTCCTCTAGTTTCTGCTCTCTTTTCTCCTTCCCTTTATACAGAAACTATGCAAAACAATTGTCTGAAATTTATGTCTCTGTTAACTCCATTCACATCACTGCACCTCACTCAAGTCCAGGTCGTAAGTGTCCTCCACTGCTAAACAAGTGACAGCTTCCCTGGCTCTTTCCTGTGCCCTGCACAGGTCAGGTCACTGCCTACACCTTGCCCTTGAGGCACTGTCTTCCTGTTTTGTCTTCCTCCTGCTGGTCTGAAATTCCTCTTTAGTCTCAGCTGCATTTTTTCTTACCTCTCAACCTCAAGATGTTGGAGTTTCTGGATTTCAGTTCTGGGCCTGTTTCCTGCTTGCATCTTTGTTGGTCTCATGGTAGTGACATGGTTTCATATCACTGAAATTCTGATGACTTGCAGTTCTCTTTAGCTTGGGCCTCTTGCTTGAACTCAAAGCTTTATATTCTGCTGCTTTCTCACATCTTTCTTCCCTTGGATACTGTTAGGCATCACAAATAAATATGGGTCAATGAAAGAAGAAATACTCAACCGTCTTTATTGTACAAATATTCAAGTCACAGTAGTGAGGGATATTACAGTTCCCTGCGCTATTACTACATAGCCCATTAGGAGTTTTCTTTTTCTTTTTCTGACTCCCAAATATATTTAGTAGGCTGTGGGTTTCAACTTTTTAAAAAAATTTATTTATTTTTTAAATTTTATTTAAAGAGAAACAAAACAAAAAAACAAAATAAAGGGTAACAACAATACAGAATTCCAAGGAAAAAAGGAAAAGAACAACAACAATAAAACCTAAGAAATTATTACTTGACAAATTACATACTGACTTCTTGGAAATAGTTGTTCAAATTACAAAGTTAAAACATGTAAAGTAGACATTCAAACAGTGAGACTGTTAACAGTTCTGCTGCAAGATCTGATAAAAACAGCAATATGGTCATCCATCTTACCCACTCAAATATACATGCAATTATATCAAAAGGGTAAAATTAAACACAACAAAACAGAACAAAGCAGATAACAAGAAAGCAATGTAAGAGACATAAATTTCAAAACTAGACAATCAGAGATATTCACTCCATCATATTGACTCTTGTTTTCTTCCAAATAGTTGTCCATATTGTCACATACAGGGAATTCACATGAAACAATCTAGTATGGAATTGATCTGAGCAGAATGAGGAGGGCATTTCAGGTCTTCAAGACCAGACATTAGGGAAGCCAAGAATGGCTGTCATAGTGTCTCTCATTCTCCTCAAAACAGCTGTCGATACCTTCATGTGTGTTGAACTTAAACAAAACAAAGCAAGCTAAGGTCACTTTGAACAAAAAGTGATAGTTTCACTGGATTTCACATCATGACATTATCGAATCAGCACTGGGTATTGTAGTGTCTCTTTTTCTTCAAAGTAGTTATTCATTTCAACATGTGTTCTATAGTTGGTTCTCGTAAACTATTTATAAGCTCTACACATGCATGAGTCTCTACAGGAATATCTATCATTTCTGTATTAGAGGGAAAAACAAAACAAAGCAAGATAAAACAAAGCAATTCCTAGAAAAGCATGAAGCAAAAAATTCACATAAAACTGCAATACAAGGTGATCTACAATGGTTACCATGTATATAACTACATTAATAAAAACGAAGCATTGGAGACATTATAAGACTTCAAAAGCAAGTAATAATCAAACAAGAGTGGGTATCTTAGTGAATCTTGTCATCTTCAGTGTAGTTGCCTATACTCTTAGACTTGATGCTATCAATCATAACAGATTTAAATAAAATCAGTCAATATACAGTAGCAATCTAACAACGCAGATTCAAATAAGATCAGTCATAATAAGACAGTATAAGTTATAAAGGGCTTCAGATTAAGTTTATAGGAAAATTAGAGATGATTACCATAATATGTCCTCTTATTTTTGGGATAGCTGAACATGTCCTCAAGTCTAGTGTAAGTAGACAAACTGGAACATCACGTAATCCGTCCAAACAGAGTGGTGAGAATAATGTAAATTTTAAATCTTGTTACCCAATTAACAATATCCTCTGCCTCCCTTTTTTAGACAGTTCCTCCCCTTTCACTCCCATGGGGTGCACTGCTTGTTTTGGGTCCCACTGCCTCCCTAATTAGAGAAGCTCAATGCACCCTATCTCCTAATCTACTCTGCCTGTGTTTCTCTCTGTTACTATTTCAAGGCCATCTATACTAGAGATTACAGCCAATCTTCTTTGCCTTATTTCTGCCATTCGTTGTCTATTTTTCTGTTCCACTCCACTATCTGCCCCGTTCACTGAGGCCTCTCTGCCACTGTTCCTGAAATGCTCAGATTCATGTTCTCTCTCTCTAAAATGTCCTTCAGTATTTTTTGTAGGGGTGGATTGGTGGTCACAAATTTTCCAAGTTCCTCTTTTTTATGG
>PVJX010043136.1:0-13829 GCA_004027295.1 Dolichotis patagonum | reverse complement strand
CATTTTGCTAGCTTTTAAGATTAGCTAGCTACAAGTGGTAAATCTTTTCTCCACTAGTGTGTGTAAGTGGTGTAAGTGACCTACAGCTAGTGACACAATAGTACAAAGCACTTAAAATAACAGGAGAACCAAAAGGAGTGCGAGGGGTCCTGCATGGTTTTCTTGTTTCTGTAGGTAGCAAAAGCAGGGTATTTCTCTGCTTCCCCCATCATGGCCCCAATTCCAGGATGAAACTCATTATCTTGAAACCCTCACTGTTTCAGAGTTTTATTTCAAAATGTTTCTGACACTTTGAAGTTTTATATAAAACAAATATTCCCCCAGCCGATCTGTGTCTAATCTATGACCATACACTGTCCATCAGATCTCTACTTTTTCAACTTTGTTATCTAACTTTTTAATTCAGACTACAGCATCAGTATTCTTTTATGTTTTGACACATTATGTTTAAAACATGCCTCTCACACAAGTAGAAGTTTGTTTTTATCTCAGATTAGTTTATTTCCTTCCACATCACTGAAATGAATTCAAGTGCATTTAAAACTTAGGGACATATGCACATTTAAAATGGCTCTGTACATATTTCTTTAAGGATTAAATGAGAGCAAATAAATTATGTCCCCACAGATAATTGTAAATATCACAAACTCTTGTGAATTCTTCTACTTTTACATTGTCTCAGCATCCATTCTGAATGCAAGCTTAGCTTGCTCATCTTAGCAGCAACCATCTTGACAGTTTTCATTTTACACTATACTCAAGTGACTCAAATCATGACCAGAAAAAGCACTGAGACACATCTTTCCCACTTAGCAGATTGAGCTTTCCCCCTGCTATCCACTGATTCTTTTATGGGGCCATCCAGGCACTTGCCACAAATTTAATATGATTGACACCCTATTAATTTATTGCCATTATCCCTCAGTCCCACAAAAGAACACTTCTAGGACCCTGGAGATACTAACAGCCATGGATGTCCAAGTCTCTTTGATGTGAAGGTGCAGGATTTAGCTATGAACTATGAACATTTACCTGCATAACTTGAGCTATCTCGATTATTCATAATGCCTAATATAACTTTATGAATAGTTGTTATACTGTATTTATTAGAAAATACAACAAGAAAAAAGTCTACATTTGGCACAGAAGTAATTAAAAATCTTTTCCATCCATGTTTGGTTTACTCACTGGTGGGGGTCCATGAACTTGGGGAGCCGGCAGTATGATGCTAGGCACTGCCTGGCTTTCTGCTGGAGTATGCATCGCTGCCTCATTTGGTCTAGGCCTGTTCTCCCAACAGGTTCTTCCCTCCTTGCCCAGAGTACAGAAGTAAAATCTTTGCACTCACTTCTTTTTGTGGTTTGTGAAACAAATGTGCAACTTCTGTATGAAGAACAAGTGCTACTTGAGGCTGGATTTCCCCAAAACACAGGAGAGAACACCAAATCAGGTTCCCGAGTCCAGAGTGATGGTCAGGTAGGCAAGATCCCGACATGGACCAGCAAAAGCAGGACGGTATCGATGTAGGGGAATGAAACTCCCGAACTACTATGTCCAGCATGAGTTTGTGTTCTCTAAATAGAAGAATGAATTTTAGGAACAACAGAGGTGAAGAGTAGAACATATTTATTGAGAGAAAGAAACCTTCTGTCTGGAGAGAGACAGAAGGGGTCCCAAGCAGGTTGCCAAGGACTCTGTCTTTTCCAGGGACTTTTGTAGAGCAAAACCATGGGTTCAAGGTGGGGGAAGACTGGGAACTCACAAGACAGATGGGCATAAGGGCATAAGGTGGGACATTAGTATAGTATATACTATAGTATAACTATAGTGGGACATTAGTATAGTCAATAAGATCAATAGTTTACGTAAAATTTATTACATTGGGGACAAATTGGGAAGCGAGCCATGTAGAAAGCAGGCATTCTTAGAGAGCAGTGACTCTTCCTATAGGAGATAGGGATGGTGACTCCTGACTTCAAGGTGATCCAGATTTAATCCCTAAGGATTTAATCCCTAAGGGTGTGGCTGCATTAGTTTTGCCTTCTGTCCTGAGATCTGGCTCACAGTGAGAGGTATATGTCCCCTCCAAGGTCATCAGATATCTGGTCCTCTGTGCTGGCTTCTGGCTTCCTTGAGGGCCCAGCCCTGTCTGAATGCCTATAATATTTCTAACTGTCTCAGCTGCCTGTAACACTATCTGCCCCTAAACAAATTTCACCTGGGAGGTTCATGGGTCAGAAAACTACATAATCCTCCCATGAAATGGCATTGCAAGCACATACAGCCAACTTCCATCTGTTTCTTGTTAAGGCAGAGGTCCTATTGTGGTACCGCAAAAATGAGATGACGTCCAAAAAAATGGGGGGAAAATAGCGCTTTATTTTAGCTGGCACCAGCAGCACAGACACGGTGGAATCTGCAGAACTGTGCAACCAGGTTAAACTTCCAAAGGGTTTATAAAGGAAAAAACCACAAAGCAATGGTTGGGAGGGGTGAAGGTGACCTTTTACAGAGACAGCTGGATTTACAGGGATTTACAATTTGTGGTGGGCTGATTATGGGAAGCTTTACAGCTCAAGGTCAGTTTACTGGAATCTTACAGAGTACAAAGGTTACAGCTTTGTAGCTTGGTGGTCCGTTGGTTCCTGGAAATTTACAGAGAACAAAGGTAACAGCTTTGCAGGGAAGGGAGTTGCCAAATTCCTGGAGTTTTACAGAGTAAGAAGGTCACAGCTGCACAGGTAAGGGGGTTTTGGCCAGGCCTCAGGAATTTTAGGAGGAACAAGGGTTGGAATCTAGGACAATGGAAACAGCATACAGAACAGGATAGTGGTGCTTAGATTAGAGTATAACATTCCCCATTCCCCACTGATTTTTCATAGGTGAGACAAATCATTGGCTCACAGTGGGGTCTCACACAATGGTATCTGCTCAATGCCTTGTGTTGTCAAAACCATTAATTTAATAGCTTGAACTTGGTCTTTTATATAACTTATAATTTTGTTTATAATGCAAGGCCTGATAGCCACACAAAGGAGAAGTATCAATAAAGGTCCCACAACTGCCAAGACTAAAGTTGTCAACCAAGGGGAGAAGGAGAACCAACGTTCAAACCAGTTTTGTTCAGCTTGTCTGGCTTGCTCTCATTCCTGCAATCACTTTTTGAGGCTAGCCATATTTTGTCTAATGACCCCCGAATGGTTGGCATATAAACAACAGTTTTCTCCCAAGGCCAAGCAGAGACTTCCCTCTTTTGGGAATAGGAGATCTACTCCCTGTTGATTTTGTATAACCATCTCAGCCAGGGAACTTAGTCACTGAGAGTGGCTAAATCTTGATCGATGAGCACACTCAGGTGTCTATAATTTTGGTCTCTAATTACTAAGCTAGACACCCCTAGACCTATTGACCCAGCCAACCCCATCCCCAGTAGTACAGGTGTAAGTACAGGGCTTCTCTTAAATTGGACAGAGTTTTCAAAATTAGAGCTAGGGAAAATGTGGCTTCTTTTATTTTATACCTTTCCTGTACCATCACAATACACTTTGCTCGCTACCACCACTGCACCAGCCTTCCCACCTTGATCAGTGGCCCTCGAAGCTTTCCACTTTCACATAGCCTTATTCTAAACTTGCTGATTACTTTATTAATCAAACTCTTTCAACATCCTTTCTAAATTTTCCATAGTTGCTACAATCCTCTGCCCTTCGGTTCACATGGATGGTTCCCTCTGGCAGAAAACAAAAACCAAAACAAGTAGTTTCAACATAGTGACAAGTATTCAGCAAGATTCCTTGTTAAATTTTAAAAACTTGTTTGCACATCCTTTAGCTTAATATCATCATCACATAATTAAAATAACTAGAAGAAAATAAATCGACCCTGAGTTCATGCTTCCAACACTCTAGGATGCTCCTGATGAGGACTTGTGTTCCAGGATCTGCTGCTGGGTGGTCGTCCTCCGGAGAAACTGCAAGTGGAGGATGTTGTTACTTGAATAACTGGTGAACCAAGGTCAGGACAGGTTGGAGAGTTCTGAAGAGACTTAATAAATTCTTGGTTAGCTAAATCTGCTAGTTTTTCCTCAGAAATCTTAGGAATAAGGGGTGGGGGGGTCTCTCATATGGGGCTTCAAATGGTGAAATACCAGCTACATAGGGAGTGCAACGCGTGTGCAAGAGGGCAAAAGGAAGGAGACTCACCTGGTTTTTGAGGCCATCTTAGTTATTACCATTTCTAAAGTCTGATTTAACCTTTCTACTTGTCCTGAACTTTGAAGCCGGTAAGCACAGTGAAGTTTCCAATCAATCTGTAAAACTTGGGTTAATTTTTGAGTTATCTGAGCTATAAAAGCTGGGCCACTGTTGGACCCCATGGATAAAGGGAGGCCAAATCTGGGAATAATCTCATATAGAAGCTTTTTAACTACTATTAGGACTTACTCTCATTTGGTAGGAAAAGCTTCAACCCATTCAGTGAAGGTGTCAACCATTATTAGGAGATACTTATTATATCCCTGAAGTCCAGGTTTTCCTATCTCAGTAAAATCATTCACCCAATGTTCTCCAAGCATGGTTCCAAGGTACTGAGCAGTCTCTGATGTCCTAAGTCACTTTGGGTTCACCAATTGACATTGGGGACACCTGAGGCTCTCAGACTGCACAAGCTTGGTCTGGTGGGGAATGAAGAAACGATGCCGGAAAAGTTTGGTCAATTTCATTCCTCCCAAATGGGTAAATCAATGGGCCTGATAAAAGAGCTCATGTCCCAATGCCTCAGGGAGTAGGACCTGTTTGTCAGGCAGCTGATACCAGCCTCCAGGAATAACAGGCTTTGCCTGGAGCTAAGCAGCCAAGTGCAAGTCCTTTTGAGTGCAAACAGGTTTTGACAAAGTGGGAGGAACAAGCAGTAGCTTTGAGGTTGGCTTGGTCCCCACTGATTTTAGGGCCACCTTCCAGGCTGTATCATCAGCTAAGTTATTTCCTTGTATAACAGGATCATCTCCCACCTGATGGGTTTTACAATGGATGATGGCTACTTGATTTGGCATCCAGATAGCAGCCAGTAAATTCAAAATCTGGGGTGCATTTTTGATCTTCTGACCCCCAAAGGTCAATAGGCCTCTCTCGTAGTAAATAGCTCCATGAACATAGTTGCAAAGGTATATCTACTGTCAGCTTTTCCCTCAGTCAACTTGAGGGCCTCAGAGAGCAATGAGTTCCACCCTTTGGGCAGAGGTGCCTGGCTCTAAGTCCTGTTCCCATAAGACTCAGGTTTCTGTGGTTACCATCCCGCTGCCCGCTTACCTTGATGGACGATGAACTAAGCTGCTTACATCAGAAAAGTATGATGTAACCCCAGGCAGGGGTTGATCTGTCACATCAGGTCCGAGCCCCATGAGGTGGTCTATAACCTCAATGCAGTTGTGGAGGGGTGAAGATGGGTCATCAACAGGCAGCAGAGTAGCGGGATTTAAAGCAGCAGTTTCTTTAAAACTGATAATTGCTGGATCCAGGAGCAGAGCTTGGTAATGCATTACTCAGGAGTTAGACAGGCATCAACTGGGTGGGGCTCTAATGAGGGTCTCCAAGGAATGCTAGGATACAATCAGGAGTTTTTGTCCAAAAGTCAGTTTTTGGGCCTCTTTTACCAAGAGGCCACTGAGGCAATCACTCACAAACAAAGTGGCCATCCAGCTGCCACATTGTCTATAGTCTCTTGGAGAGATAGGCAATAGGCCTCTGCCATGGCCCCAAGCTCTGAGTCAAAACTCCCTTTGCTATTTCTTGCTTCTCATCCACATAGAGGAAAACAGGCTTTTGGAAGTCAGGAAGAGCCAGGGTAGGAGCCTCAGTTACGGCTAGTCTCAGTCACTTAAAAGCTTGGTCTCAAGAATCTGTGCATTCCAGAGAACCTTGGGTGGTTCCCCCTCAAGGAGTCACAGAGAGGCTTGGCTATCTCAGCAAAGTTGATAATCCAAAGTCTGCAGTATCCCACAGCCCACAGAAATTCTTGTAGCCTGGGCTGGGGGAGCATAAGAGCCCTGACTTCTTCAATCATGGGACAGCAGAGTCTTTGCATTTTTCTTTAATTTAGCCTTGAGCTTAGGACAATCCTTTCACCAATGTCCCATTTATCTAGAGGTGAGCGAGGTGGCTTTTTGTCAGATTTAGTGACTTTATCAGCCAAGACTTCTAGGACTTTAGTCAATTTTGGTCTTGTGGGACCTCTCAATTATCAAACACCTTTTGAGCAATTTCTAACTGACTAAGGGGAATTCCCTTAAATCCTTCAAGTTTCTGTAGTTCTCATTTAATATCTGGGGCTGACTGGGTCACAAAGGCAATGTTAATTGCCCGTGCATTTTTAGGTGCTACCGGTTCTGGGGATGTATAAAGGCGATAAGCCCCTTGTAATCTCTCCAGAAAACCCCAGGGGGATTCATTAGCCAATTGCCTTACCTCTGAGACTTTGGACAAATTGGTGGGTTTCCTGGCAGTGCCCTTAAGGGCTTTTAAAAACAGCTGGTGATACCAATCTTGAGAACCTCCTTATTTCCAGCCATATTGGGGCTCCAGTCAGGATGGGACAAGGGGAAACATCGTTCTGGCATTCAGGATCAGGAGATGGGCTTCCACCAGGATCCCACATCGCTTTTCAGCCCAAGGTGCAAATGAGCTCCTTCTCCTCCACAGTAAATAGGACCTGTAAGATCTGCTGACAATCATCCGTGGTGGGGCGATAGAGAAAAATGGATTCCAGGAGAGCAATGAGGCCCTGAGGGTCCTTAGAAAAGGATGGGTTTTGTTGTTTCCAGTAAAAAGGTCATAAGTAGAGAAAGGAACATAGATGAATATCGGTACAGAAGGATTTTCAGGGTTAGTAACCTCATGCAAAGGAAGGAGAGCAGGGGTTGCCGAAGAGGAGTCTGGCGATTCTGAACACTGACAACTCCTAGTCTGGATGGGGTTGGGGGGGATGAGGGGAAGGTGGCCTCAGCTCCGGGGCTGATGATGCTGGGGCTGGGGATTGATGGGGTGATGGCAGAGATTCTTCTTCTTCAGCAGGGAGAATCTTGCTTGATCCTGGCTTTGGCTTTTCAGGTTTTAGTTTCTCTTTTAGTGTTGCCAGGAGGTAGGAGGGGTTTCCAGGTTGACGATTGGAAGCTTTGAGAAATCTTTTAAGCCAAACAGGGGGATCATAGATAAGATCAATCCAAACCTGGATATAAACTATCTGGTCCAGGTGGGTCGGGGGACCAAAGACGTACAGTCCAACGGCATGAGCTGCAGAAAGATCAGAACTACCCACTGGGGGCCAATTATGAACCCCAGAGGACCACTCAAGTTCACAGAGAATATGGAGTCTCCCAGAATGTACCGGTTCTCTGTATCCTTGGTCCCATTCTTTAAAGTCTCCAAAGTGATTAAGGACCAAGGTTAAAGGAGACAGAGACACAGATGATGATGCTTGGCCCATGATTGTTAGTAACCCATCAAAGACAAAAACACAGAGCAAAACACCACAAAAGATGAGGAAAACACTGAACACACTCGGCAGAGTGCTTCTGTCCATGTCTGAGCGACCTAAAGGGGAGCAATTTTCATTATAACCCTTAAATCCAAAAGGCAGCATAAGACTTGAAACAGAAACCAAAATGCAAAAGACCTGAAACAGAAACCAAAATGTAACAAAACCTGAAAGCCAAAATGTAAACTGGCAATTACAAAAACACAAGTTAAACAAATGAAATGGAAACCAAATTGCAAAAGAACTGAAACAGAAACCAAAATGTAACAAACCTGAAATATGAATTTTAAACTGACAATTACAAAAACACAAGTTAAATGAATGAAATGGAAACCAAATTGCAAAAGACCTGAAACAGAAACCAAAATGTAACAAACCTGAAATCTGAATTGTAAACTGGCAGTTACAAAAACACAAGTTAAAGGAATGAAATGGAAAACCAAATTGCAAAAGACCTGAAACAGAAACTAAAAAATGTAACAAACCTGAAATCTGAATTTTAAACTGGCAATTACAAAAACACAAGTTAAAGGAATGAAATGGAAAACCAAATTGCAAAAGACCCGAAACAGAAACCAAAATGTAACAAACCTGAAATCTGAATTGTAAACTGGCAAACACAAAGGAATCAAATGGGCAAATGCCCCAAACAGGCAAAAAGCCTCAAATTACTGGCGGGCATCCCACTCTGGCACAGAACGAGTGCTAGGCTCCTCTGTGATTACAAATGTGTGTACCCAAATAGACAAAACAAAAAGACAACAAATATACTTACAAATTTTCAGCCAATTGATGAAAACTAATTTGGAGAGGGGTCCTCTAGTCCATCCCAGATGGGCCCCCAAATGCAGTATCCCCAAAATGAGATGACATCCAAAAAAATGGGGGGAAAATAGCGCTTTATTTTAGCTGGCACCAGCAGCACAGACACAGTGGAATCTGCAGAACTGTGCAACCAGGTTACATTTCCAAGCGGTTTATAAAGTAAAAAACCACAAAGCAAAGGTTTGGAGGGGTGAAGGTGACCTTTTACAGAGACAGCTGGATTTACAGGGATTTACAACTTGTGGTGGGCTGATTATGGGAAGCTTTACAGCTCAAGGTCAGTTTACTGGATTCTAGGGCCGGGGATTTAGCTCAGTGGCTTAAGTGCCTGCCTGGCAAGCGTGAGGTCCTGAATTCGATCCCCGGTACCAAAAACCAAAAACAAACAAACAAACAAACAAAGTTTACTGGAATCTTACAGAGTACAGAGGTTACAGCTTTGTAGTTTGGTGGTCAGCTAGTTCCTGGAAATTTACAGAGAACAAAAGTAACAGCTTTGCAGGGAAGGGAGTTGCCAAATTCCTGGAATTTTACAGAGTAAGAAGGTCACAGCTGCACAGGTAAGGGGGTTTTGGCCAGGCCTCAGGAATTTTAGGAGGAACAAAGGTTGGAATCTAGAACAATGGAAAAGGCGCATACAGAACAGGATGGCAGTGCTTAGGTTAGAGTATAATACTATCTGTGCTAGTATCAGAACCTAAATTTAGCTGGAATCTGCAGGACAGTAGCTTTGATCCTATCTGCCTTGATTCAATAAATTATTCCTCTGCCCAGTGCTGGCCATCTGAATGCAAGATCACAATTTCTTAAATAAAGAGCCATCAGTTCTCAAAAATGTAAGGAGGTCATTCTAAGTTTCTAAGGCGTTCTTGAAAGGAGAAGAATCTTTAGTGTGAGAGTGAATTTACAAAATGCCTGTGGCCAGACCTTTTTGCAATGGCACCGTGACTCACAGTGTCTGGCACAATGCCTTGGACTTGATCAACTAACACCAGCTTCTGTTTTTTACATGTACCTGAAATTCAGAAACAAGAATGCACACACACACACACACACACACACACACACACATGCAAGGCCAGCTTATGAAGATGAGTTACATAAGGTGTTCTGCTTCTAGTTAGCAGTCCTCCAACTTCCCCCTGCTGTCCAGTTATACTTAGAACATGCCTGAACCTTCCTACTTTCCCTGAAAGATTTTCTCAGTTTACTGCCTGCCTTGAAATCACAGCCAAGTGCCAACAATGAAAGCTGATCCCCTTTCCATTACTATTTCTGAACAAACACCCCTGTATGTTCCCTGTTCTTTGTCTTCATTTATCTCCATATCATCCTAGTGCTGTGAGACAGCTACTGGTCTTTACTAATCAAAAGTCTACACTCAAGACCCACTGCATTGACCAGCAGTGTTAGTCAGCTTTTCAACACGAGAACACAATGCCTGAAATACCTAGCTTAAAGGAGTATATATATATATATATATATATATATATATAGGCTCAAGGATTCTGCTATCTTCTGGTACTTGGGTTCCTCTCTCATCCCAGAAAGTCAGCGTGGCAAGAGAAAATTGAGCAAAAGCATTTATTGGAAAATAAGAGCAGAAAGCTCCCAGTGCTGGCAGGAGACTTGCTAGGCTTGTATCTAGATGTGCCTCAAAATCTCATGTACTCATAGGTGGGGCTCTGGGGGTTAGCTGGATCATGGGTGTGTCATCCTGAGATCAAGGTTGTGTGAAGCTGGAATTATGGGTATGTGATACTAAATTAGTCTGATTGTAATTAGGGTATTTCTTGGTGTGGCTGAGTAGATTTACTGAAAAGAGCAGCCCCACCCTGGGTGTGAGTTGCATCACCCAAAAGGCTTGTAGACTGGATGGGATAAAAGGGAAAGCCAGGTTTTGTTACTCACTGCTTCCTGCCTGCCTACCATAGACTGTTTCTGCTCTCTCATGTCCCTGTGCCATGCCACTCTGCCATGGAGCCAGAATAAACCATTTTTCCTTTAACTTGGATATTGAGCATTTTGTTCCAGCAATGAAAAAAATAATTAAGACAGAACTCTTGTCTAGAAGTTTTTATATAAAAAAATGTTTACAACTCAGATCACCCAGGGCCAAATTTATATCAACCTATAGGGTCATAAGCAGGAGAGTTTGGCTAGAATTTGGTTTATAGGATGTTAAGGTATGTATCAAGGGTTCCTTCTGCAAGCACTATTAATTGTAAGTTTCCTAAAATTAGCTTAACAAAGGCACTCTTCAGAGGGATGTGAACAACAGTTTGGTAAAACTGGTCATCTATCAGCTTGCTTTTATCACATTCCTGAACAGGATTTTCTCACAAGTTTATCACAAGACTCTTGTTTATTAGGCCCCTGGAGCCTTCCTTGGCCATTCAGTCCCCATCCTGAGGCCTGTCTTCTTGCTATCCCTCTCTCCCAGGTGTCATCTTATCTTGTCCTTCACTGTGTCAACCTGACTCTTGAGTTGGTTTTTCCTGAGCTGCTGTCCTACCTAAACTCCACTTCATTTTGGAAAGTCTTCTCACCTCCCCACAGGGCCCTGTTGGTCCTCAACATTTTCTCAAATGCATCATGTCTTCCTGGAGCTACTTATTTAATCATTACTGTATGAATCTTTTGGGGGAAAGGGTCTCTTAGTCTCAACCATTCACATATGCACAGAGGCTTTCAGTTTATATTCTCCAGGTCACTCACCATGTCCTGTTTCAGATTCAGAGGTTTCAGTCCATGAACCTTTGGCCTCAAACAGAAAGAGCATGGTAGAAAGGTGTGACAGAACACAGTTGCTCAGCTCCTGGCGGTAAGGAAGCAGACAGACAGGATGAGCTGGAGGGATGCAGTCATGGAACAGCAAGGTTACCTTGAAAGGCACAGCCCAATTATCCACTTCATCCAGTTAGGCCCCCATTCTGGAACTCAGGGGTTATGTACTCATCACTGGGTTGCCTGGGGAACTAGAGTGCAAATGAGCCACACAAGCCTGCAAATCCCACCAACTGACACCCACGCCTTCACCGCAGCAAGGGGTTTGGGTGGGCCTCTTGGATCCCAGTGACAACACAAGATCAGCTGGGCAAGTGTACTTGAGGCACCTGGAAGAGTCACCCTACAGAGTAAAAGGATATCCTGAGACCCCAGGGATGGAAAGAGAAAGGGTTATACTGAGGGTGGACAAGTGGCAATGTTTTGTTTCAGAATATAACACTGTAAAAACTTCAGCACAACCATTCAGCACACACCATCAGGAGGATGTTATGCTTAATTATTTCCCTGTTTTCTATACATTCTTTTATTACTTATGTTAGAAACAAGCCCATGATCATAGTTACTCAAGTATTTCTTTTCATCTGTGACTTGTCTTTTCCATCCCCATGAATGTCTTTTCCAGAGAAAATTTTAAAATTTTGATTCTAATTAACACTTTTGTACTTCATGCTTTATGTGTCTTCTTTTCATTTTTCTCTTGGCGTTCCAGTTCAATTTGTGCCTCTCAGTATCCCAAAGTGCAAGACTTCTGCCTTCACTTGGTTCAGCTCCTCTTCTTGCCACTGTTTCTTTAGGAACAGTTTGTGCTATGCACCCCTTAAACTCACTTATCTTTTCTCCTTCAGCTAAAACTTCAAGTGGTCTTGCCATAGAACTCCAGAAATCTCTTTCTCTAGCATTTTCTTCCAGAATCCCTAACCACCTCATCCTCTCCCAAAATGGGTGACTTTTGCCTCAACCTGTGCAGTCCACCATCCTTTCTGGATCCTTTCACTGTGCTGTGGCCCACTCTGGGATTTGAAGGAATCCAGAGTCATCTGATGTCTCTTCCTTTCCTCACAAAATTTCTTGGGTTAGCTCTACTCAAATAGCCCACAACTGACCTCAGGAATTCTTTCCAGTTCTCTAATTGTTTACAGCATGAGGGTAAATCAGGTTTCTTGTAACTTCCATCATGGCTAAATATAGAATCTTAGTAATTTTTCTTATTATTTTGATATTTTTCAGTACCATTTTAATTTTCCTTATTTTTGAAATAATTCAGATGTTTTTAGATAAACAATAGCAAAACATCACTACACATTCTATGAATGAATTTTTATGCCAATAACTATGCCTGTCACTTATTTTTCACTTTTTTTCTTTTTAAATTTTTTTAAATTTTAAATAGGGTAAAATAGAACAAAGCAGATCAGAAGAAAACAATGTAAGTGACACAGATTTCAAAGCAAGATAACAGGAGATCAACATTGGCTACCACAATGCCTCTGGTTTTCTTCCAAATAGTTGTCTGTATCTTCACACTCAATAAATTCAGACGAAACAAAATAGTATAAAAGCTGATCAAAACAGCGTAATGAAGGCATTACAGGCCTTCAAAACCAGAAAATAGGAAAATCAACAATGGCTACTGAAAAGTCTCTTGTTGTCTTCAAAACCACTGTCTATACCTTCATGCATGTTGAAATTAATCAATGCAAAACAGACTAAAACCACTTTGAACAAAGAGTAAAAGCATTACTGGATTTCACAGCATGACAAAAGGAAATCAGCAATGGATGCCATGTCTCTTTTTCTTCAGAGTAGCTGTTAATTTCATCTTGATTAATACAATCGATTCTTGTAAACTGGGAGAAGTTCTAGGCATGTATAAGCCTCTACATGTACACCTACCCTTTCTGCATTAGAGGGAAAAACAAGACGAAACAAAGCAAAATGAAATAAATTACTAGAAAAACAGGAAAAAAAGAAAAATAAAGAAAAATAACAATGATGATACTGGCCTTCAAAGCATGGTGGTGGGAACAGAACTAAGGTTATTGTTTTACATAGTGATCTTCAAAAGAGTTCCTCAGATTACCAGGCACAAACATGCAATATTATTCCAATCCTATGAATGTCAACTGTTTTGTTCCGAGAACTAGTAGAATATGTAGCACAGTCATCCTAGCTATCCTAAGTGTGTTTATACAAATTTAGATATTTTTCCCTTCCTTTTTGTTTCTTCCTTTTCCCTGAGATATTATTTTTTCCCTTTTGAGCAGATTCTTACCCTTTCACAGTATTTATTGAGGATTTTGTATCTTATGTTCCCTTACCATTTCTTACACTAGTGAGACAATATGGTATTTACACGTGAGTTTGATTTATTTCACTTATGAATATGGTTTCAAGTTGTGCCCATTTACTTATAAATATATTAATGTGATCATTTTTTATAGCTGAGTAGTACTCCATTGTAGAGAAGTACCACATCTTTTTTATTCATTCCTCAGTTGATGGACATTTAGGTTGTTTCCAAGATCTGGCTATTACAAATTGTGCTACTATAAACATGGGTGCACATATGTCAGTATAGCATGGTTTCAGTTCTTCTGGAAATGTTCCTAGAAGTGGAATAGCTGGGTCAAATGGGACTTGCAAACCCAGCTTTTTAGGAATCTGTGGACTGACATCCACAGTGG
>PVJX010043135.1:0-13812 GCA_004027295.1 Dolichotis patagonum | reverse complement strand
GGACTGCTGCTCTGCTGTCCCCACAATCTTCCCATCTTACTTTACGGCAGCTACATTTTTCCAGCTGCCCAGGCCAAAATTTTGATGTTACTCTGAATTTCGCATTTTCTGTTCTACATCTGTCAGCAAACTGTGTTTTGCTTTCAGGATAGAACCATGATGTCCTTCAACCTTATCTTGCCCCTAATTGCTTTCTTCCGAGCTATTAGTCCTTCTCTCCCATCCATCACTTGACTAATCTTTTCAACATGATGGCTACAGTGATCTTTTATAAATCTCAGGTCAGGTCTTTTTTTTTTCACCTATTTAAATTACTCCAGGATTCCTCATCTTACTCAGGAGAAGCCAATGAACTGTTATCACTTTAATCTCTCTGACTTTCTTACTTTCTCACCTTCCTCACTGTTTCTTACACTCAGCATATGGAAATTCTGTCCATATATCATGAATTCTCCCACCTCAGGACATTGGTACCAGCTGAGCAAAGAATGATTTAACCACTGGATATCTGAGGGGAAAAAGGATAGCTGTTACAAAAGTCCTGTGGCTCATTCTTAAAAAGAATACCTTGATTACAATAAAAACCCTAAACTTCATGCTTCATGTCTCATTTACCACTCTAAATTTTTTCGATCTTTTGTTGCTACCTATCACTTTCAAGAATATCATCTTTATTTATTATTTTTACTAATTGTGACCTTTTTACTTTCACTAAAATTTAAGCCTACCATTAGCATAGATTCTTTTCATTTATATATTCTCAGTGCTTCTAACTGTATGCAATAAATTTTTATTCGGTGATAGAATGAGTACCAAATTATATGAATCTAAAATCTTGTGTATGCCCTGCACAATTTATTTTATTCACCATTATTTCATAACCAGATATAAAATTACAAACTCCACATACTTCCAGAACTTTCTAGAAAGTTGAATATTTGAAGATGTTCTCACATGTAGTTACTCATATAAATGTTATAGAGAAAAGAACAGTTATTTCATTTAAAAGAAAAACAGTGGAATAAGCATGCCATACATTAAACACCCTAATTGTGGTAGTGTAAGCAGAGAATCCAGGTTTACTGGCCCTGTTTCTTTCTGTATGTCCTGGCTAGGGAGCATCCTTAAAATGCTTATTTGAGTTTCTTCTGGGGAATTTTTAGCACAGTTTTAGTCTTCATTTCAGATAACTCTGTAATATACTCATCTTTCTACAATCTCAGTGATAACGAATAGCATTAAAAATCATCACAGAACATGCCTTCCACACAATACCCACCAACATAACAATCAGCAAGGCCATGGTTTGCACCTAATGCTTTCTCTAAAGTCTCATGTATTCAGAGGTGGGCCTTTCACAAGGCGATTGGACCAGGAGGACTCTAACTTCAGTACTGGATTATTTCATTCATGGAATTTGATGGCATTATTAGAAGGTGATAAAACAAACTTAGGAGGGTGAATCTATAAAATAAAATAAAAACTTTCTATCAACATCACCTTTCGTTTAGTACCACATCTTCCTGAGAAAGTTGTTACTACACTTTTACTTCACTTTACTCTTTCACCCTTTTTCTCAACCATCTGTGATGTTGGCACTCCTCTCCTTCCTCCACGGAAGCAACTCCCACCATATTGTCACTCAGATTTCCCACATTTGAAATCAGCTGGTAGTCTTCAGCTTTTCAATTTACAGAGTTTCTTTTTTTAAAATACTGCTGAATATTCAAGTAACACAGAAACAGGCATTAAGCGAATTTAACAGCAATTTAATTGATACAGACTTTCAAATACTGTATATGATTCCAGCGTGGCATTGGAAGTGCCCATCAAATCGTCCCACGTCTAACTCTTCCTTCTTCTTGTAGATATATCATCCAAAACAGAAAGAAAATCTTTAAAATATAATTGTATAAAAACATATTTCTATTGGAAAATTGTGAAGAACTTACTGCTTGTTCCTAATGATTATTACTTTACCTGAAGGAATAGTACAATGTTTTTATTTTAATGCACCTTCATCAATAATGTATTCAGCATGTTTAAATTTAAATAGTACTCAAATTGGAAAAATCTCAGTCATAGCATGTTTTTTTATTGCTTTTTATATGACCAAAATTTCAGGTCGTTAACACCGATTGCATCTTTACTCTGACTAAATGATGTTAGAGGGTTTTTAATATATGAGTAAAAGAATACCCCTGGGAAGACCATTCCTGGTCTTTTATTTTTAAGTCATTTTCCCTGATCAGTCTATAATTCTGTTAATTTTATTTCAAGATCATCTGTATTTTACTCTGTCCGTATGTTGCCAAACATCTGGAATGAAAACTGAAAAATAATTATTCATTCATATTTCTCTTGTTGCCAGAAAATCAACACTTTACAACTAGAATTTCCACATAAAATTCAGAACATTCAAACATTCATTTGGCAGATTTTGTTGGCACTGTTGTCTTAGAAAGGAACAGGAAGACAATTGCTATGACTCACTTCACGCATCATGCTGATGGGGCTGCAGTGTCCAGATACTGAGTTAGACAATGCTTTGGGATGTTTTAGCAGGATGTTTGTAAACATTTGAATCTATGACCTGAATATCCCAGATTGCCCTCACTTATATAGTTCAGTCTGTGGAAGATCTAAGTAAAAATAAAAGGCTAAATAAGAAAGACTTTCTCTGACTGCCTTTCTTTGATGTTCTGCTTTTAGACTCAGCTTCATAGTTGGTTCTCCTCTTTCTTAGACCTTCAGAATTCAAGTGGGACTGCAACACTGACTTTTCCTAGTCTGGACTTTTTAGCTTTCATATACATCTGACCCAGTTTTTTACAGTAACCATTTCTGTGTGTGTGTGTGTGTGTGTATTTATACATATATATATTATCTCTATCTATTGTCTATGTATCTATCTATCATCTGTCTATCTAAAGTTGCTTTTCTCTGGAGGACAATGATTCATACAGCAATTCACAAAAACATATAATTTATTGTACCTAATAGATTTTACTACATTATTCTATACTCACAAAGTCCCCTAAATTTCAAAAGCTTACAAGAACAGTTGTTTTTCTTAGCCACTACTCTGTCATCATGAGTTTGCTAAATTTTTATACTACATATTATGTAGTTTTAATCTACAAAATTCAGCTCCTACTAGGTAACACTTGCCTTGTTAATAAAATAAAGAAAAAAGAAAACTACACAATTTCTCTTAAGATCTAGTCATTTTTCGCATTCCTGCTTCTCAGGTCAATGCAAATCACGTGGTCACATCTGGCTTCCATGTTGCAGGGAGATAAAGTTCTTTCATAAAAGATGAAGAAAAAAATGAAAAAGTTAACTAAACACTTCAATACACTCTAACATGTAATATGATGTTTATAGTTAGTTCTTCATGTTCATAAGTGGATTTGGAGCCAGTTTCTTCCCTTGAGGCTGAATTAGAGATGTGAGTTCAAATCATGGTGCTGCTCCCAATAGTTTGTTTTTAGTAATTAATGTGTATATAGCATTTGGTTACCGTTGTGCTCCCCTTAGCCTCAGTGCTCCCAGAAAACATACACTTATTTTATAGGTGAAGATAGTGAGGTTAAGGGAGACTAAATTAATTTCACTAAGAAATGCGGAGTTTAGAAAAATGAATGATGGATTCAGGTTATAATTAAGCTGTCCAGCTACAGAATCTATTTTTTGTAAACTATTCAAAGTTTAGCAACTACAGATGTTAAGCTAGATCATTCCTGAGTTACCTTTTCCTTCTAAACATTTATATTCTGACCACACTCATAATATAACTTGTTTCAAGTCCTATTTATTTTTTTTCATTTTTTGCAGCTTTATTTATTTTTTGTTCATTTTTTAACAGGGTCTCATGTGTACTAAGCAAACACTACCACTGAGCTATATTACTACTACCTATACTGTACTTTAAATAAATACATTTCAGATATGTATGTTAAATATGTCTCTGCTTAACTGTAAAAGCAAAAGACCATATCCACTGAACGTGCACTGATGCTAAGAAACAACTTAATAGGCATCAGTGATTAAAAAAAAAAAAAACCAGTATGGATTTACTCAGCCTAGGACATCTTTTATGTACTTCACACTTTGACACACCTCTAGGCAAAAGAAAGAAACACAATCAATCTTTATAGGATAGAATAAGTTCATGAGTAAATGGATAAACAAGGGATGGAATAAGTGTCTTTTTTCATTCCATTGATCAACTCCCTTAACTCACTAGTTATTCGTAACGTAATCATATTTAATGAACACACTAGTGTTTGGCTTGTAGGAGTATCTGTAATGTCAAGTGTCAGAGGCCAAATGCTCAGTACCAATAAATATGTGCTCAGAGACAAAATGAGTTATTAAAATGCTTATAGCTTCTTAGTTTTATTTAATTTCTTTTGTCTAGTTTTGCTTTTGCTCCTGTGTTTTTGAGGCATGGTACAAAAAAAAATTCTGCCCATTTCAATGGCCTAGAGAACTTCCTCTAATTTTTTTACTGTAGTCATTTCATAGTTCCAAGGCTTGCATTAAATCTCCAATCTATTTTGAGGTAATTTTCATGACAGATGTGGAACAGAGTCTAGTTTCTTGGGGTTTTGTCTTTTCTCTTTTTTCTTTCTTTCTTTCTTTCTTTCTTTCTTTCTTTCTTTCTTTCTTTCCTTCCTTCCTTCCTTCTTTCTTTCTTTCTTTCTTTCTTTCTTTCTTTCTTTCTTTCTTTCTTTCTTTCTTTCTTTCTTTTTTCTTTCTTTCTTGCATTCTTTTACCCAATTGTCCCAGCATTATTTATTGAGAAAGCTGTCCTTTCTCCAATATGTGTTCTGACCATCTTTGGTGAAAGTAAGTTGGCTACTGATGCATGCATTAAATTCTACCCTTTCTATTGTGTTCTATCAGTCTTTTTATGTGTCTTTACTTGTGCCAATAATGTTATGAACAATTTATTTTTGAAATTCAATTTAGGCTATACAATCAATTGTAATGCAGTTTAGGCTATATAATGTATATGACAAATTGTATAAAGGAATCGGGCATCCACAGCACAAAAAGGGACCCACAGCCTGTTTCATATGTTGCAAAAATTAACTCAAAATTATTGACAGAGGAAAATATAAAATTAAAAACCTTCACAATAAAACAAATAATATTCTGAATCTAAGAAAAGCAAGAGATTTTTATATTTGGCAACAGAAGTATTATCTACACAAGCAAGAATGGTAATTGGATTTCATCATGAATTCATTAATAACAATGATATTAAAATTAAACAAAAATAAGTGCTATAGGTAGCCCGATTGAAGGGACAGATTTTCACATTCCGTAATGCAATGAGACTTGGCTACTGGCTGTCTCCAAACATATATTTAACATACAAATGCACAAATAAATTAATCCTTAAAAAGGGAAAAAATAATCCTACCTAAATAAGTTGGAGATGCTACATTACTATCAAACAATGTTTATGTCAGAGTAAAGAAAGCACAGTGTATTTTATAGTAATCATGGTCACTTTACCAAGAAGACATAAAAACTCTCTGCGCTTATGTAACTAATAAAAGATGTCCAAAACACAAATTAAAAGTCACTAAAAATAAAATATAAAATACAGAAATCCACAATATAGATTTCAATATTTGCTTTAGCAAGGGGATTAAAAAGATGAATTAAAGATGAAGATTAATAAAATATTATAAATTAAAGTAAGCAAATATTTATGAAATGCTCCACCTACATGAAACAGTGCCAAGTAAATCAAGTTAATCTTTATGGAATATTGAATTGATTATTATCAACTGCACACTATTATCAAAAAGACAGTATTCAGGGTCACGAAATAAGTCTTGTGATATTTATTATGGCTCAGGTCATACAAAATATGTTCTGTAATCAAAAGGAAATAATAATTTAGAAAAGAAGTAACAGAAAAATACTGAGATATCCCCTACATAATTTGAAACTAAAGGATTTAAGTCTAAATAATTCATATGACAAAGAAGAAAGAAAAGGAAAATAGAAAGTATGTTGCATTGAATAAAATGAAGACAAAGTATTTCAAAATATGTTGATGCCACTAAGAAAATATTTGTATTAACTTTCGTATATCTATAATAGAAAAAGACAGTGATAGAAATGATCTCATTTGCCACTTCAAGTGAACAGAAACAGGAATAAATTAGACTTATGTAAAGTTTCTGGAAGAGAGTATATAATTGATCACACGAAAAGAATATATTGGATTCAGAAAAATAAAAAGTGAAAATAAAATTGCTTAACTGAGATAACTAGAGATAGCAAACCAAATAGAGTGATTAGGAAAAAAGTTAAAAATTACCAATATCAAGAATGCAACAAATGCTATAAAAATATTGATCTTATAGATAATTAAAGAATAATAAGACATTTTCATAAACACTTTTGTGCAAGTAAATTTTAAGAAAATCAAACAATTTCTTGAAAAGTGCAAGCAACCAAGAAAAATTTATTAATGAAACAGGTAAGTTGAATAGCTAAAACTCTTCCACAGAAATCTCTAGCCAATATGACCAACATTTAATCTTACAAATATTTAAATCAGAAATTGTATTAGTAAAAGTAGAAACACTACAAAGCATTTACAACTGTTATAAACAAATGCTTTGACAAAATATTCATAAATGGGACCACAAGCATATGTTTCTATGCACTGAGAGTACAGAAAGAGATAGAGACATGGAAAGAGAGCTAGATAGAAAGAGACAAAAAATATACTAAATGGAGATTGTCTCTGGATTGCATGTCTTATTTAACATTTGAAAATTATTCAGCATAAAACAGTATATTAAAAGACTCAAAAAGAAGATCTATGTGATAAACCCTATTGATTCAGCATCCACTTTTGTCTAAAACCATACAGATATTTCTGTTGGATGAAGGCTATTTAGGAAAATCCTTAACTACCATCAGACTCAATGCAAAAAAAAATGCTCTCTACTTAGGCTTAGAAACATCAAAAAAATCAGAACTTGAATATAGTTACCTTTCAAATAAAAACTTGTAGGTATACACATAAAACTGTATGTTTAAGTGTGCAAGATAGATAACCATACTACTGATTCTCTGTTAGTTCATCAAAAGGAATAGGTTGTGCCATCATTGTTTGATTGCCTGTTAATTTATAAGCTTAGATTTTGTAACTTGAGCAACTACTTCTAAGATACCAATATGTAATATATTAGCTAAGGTTGATTTCTTACTGTTATGTTTTGAAATTCTGTTTTATTTCTACTCTTTTTTCTGTTTTGCTTTTTAAAATAATAAAAAGAACTTAAAATAAAAAATGCTTGTATATAGGAAAAATATTAAAGTAAATCTGAAACACATATACACTGATTACTATTGATACTTCTGAGAAAACCGAATAATTAAAGAGTATTTTGTGCCCATGGATAATAAAATTTTCTCCCTCCCTCTCTCTCTCTCTCTCTCTCTCTATCAGGGAATTGATAACCTCACACTTGCCAGGCAGGCGCTGTGCCCCTGAGCTAAACTTCCAGCTAAAATTCTCTGTTGTTAAGGTGGGAATTCATCTGAGTTGAATTCTAAAGGTTAAGTTAATCCAAATCAAGCCAGGAGTGATTTATATTGTAGAAATTGAAAAAAAAAATTGTAAGGTTCATACAGATATTCAAAGATATTAGAAGTGTCATAAAAACTTGAAGAAATAAATAAAATTTTAAAAACTATCAATGCCCACTTTCAAGTCTTAATTTAAAATTTGAATAATCAGGTTACTGGTATTGTCATTAAGACAGACAAGTAAATAACAGGAACCAGTGGAGATTCCCCAAAATGGACCAAAATTTATATGGCAAATTGATGTTTGACAAAGGTGAAAATATAATTCAGTGGAAAAGTATTTTTAGGTGGTGCTAGAAAATGATATTTAGTGAATACTAAATCAAAGTAGATCATATACCCAAATATGAACTTAAACGTGTAATTTCTAGAAAAAAAAACACCAAGAAAAAAATAGAATCAGAAGTATTATCCATGAGTACATGGTCATTAACCACACTATTTTAGAATTAAGTTTATTTTTTATCTCCCTTTCTATTGTTTTAGACTTTAATTTTATTGGTACACGTTTATTATAATTCCTGTCACCATGGTGAGTTGCTTCATGTACAGAACATATCTCAGTATATTTTTCCTCCCCTTCCTCTTCCTGTCTCCACCTGTGGCTTGGTTTCCTTCCTTTCTGTAAATCTCTTTCTCTCTCCTTTGCACTATCTATCTTTTGCTCTGTAAGCACTATGAAGGAAATTAAATCACAACCCAAAGAATTGAAAGAATTTATTTGAAAATAATATGACCACCAAAAGAATTGTAAGGAGAACATATGCAGAACTTTCTAAACTCAATTAAAAAAAAAAAGATAAATTTCACAAAAAGGACAAAGATTCAAGCAAACATTTCAGCAAAGAAGACATCCCAAATGTAGATAAGGACACGAAAGCATTCAATGTCATTTGGTAGTTAGAGAAAATCAAATTAAAACTACAATCAGATATCAGCTAAATTAAGGGCCAGAAGTATAGCTCATTGTTACAGCGCATTCCTGGCAAGAGCAAGATTCTGAGTGTGATCCCCAGTACCAAAACAAAAGCAAAAGCCTATTCAAAAATTTACATAAAAAGCACCAGGTAGTTTTGTCTGAACTAGAAATATCATACATTGCTATAGGCCATGTAAAATGGTAACACACTTTGAAAAATAAATTGGCATGTTCTTTTAAAAATACAACAAATCATACAACTTACCTATTCTTCTAGAAAAATTCTCAAGAGAAATAAGAGTATGAGGACATACAAATACTTGTAAGCCTAAAATGTGTAAGGTAGTCTGTAGTCCAACAAAGTACATCAGCATTTGCCTGGGGATAAAAGAGGGGCCCAGATGTTGAGAAGGAAAAGGGTATTGTGAATTACAGGCATAATAAATTACAATAGAAACTTTCTGGAGTGATGGGACATATTCATTACACTGATTGTGTTTATGATGCTGTGTGTATATCTTGTATGCATGGATGAGTAGGTATGTAAATAAATGTCAAATCCCATCAAACTGTGTGCTTTAAACATACAGTTTTAGATCAGTTGTATTTTAATAAAATGTCTTAAAATGAAACAAAAGAATAAGTATAAATTTTGAATAATATTTATACTATAAAGCTATTGAGGATGTAAAAGATAAGTATTGTGGGAAGGTTTTATGTTAGTTGTATATTCTTTTGGTAATATTCTAGCTATTCTGTTCATGGATGCTATTTTTTAAAAAAAGTTTTAAGAAAATCAGGGAAAATATTTTAAGAAAATCAGGGAAGAATAATTAAATTATGAAAATAAGGATTTAAAACTGTTTGTAATATTTATTCAGAACTTCTATTTCTGTCTTCCAAGAAAATAATAATTATAATAAAAATATTTTTACAAGTGCTGGGTGTGTATTGTTAAACATGCATAGTACATTATAGCAACAAATTAAGTTCTGCAATAACTTGGAATAGAAGATTATTTTTAGTTCTAATTCAAGTTTTGATTGATAAATAAGGGTGCCCTCCAGCTTCCTCAAGTACATGCCTTAAGTATTTCAGCAGTTAGACTTCACAATATTTTTTGAGTTTAATAATAGTCAATTCTATTACAGGGCAAATGCCGCTTGAAAAATCACTTTTTGAACTTGGTTGCAAGTTGTTGTATCTCACCTCTGACCTGTGGCATCTCTTTGGGCATTCAGACATAAAACTCAGCAACTTAGTCTGCTCTGAGTTGTTGGTACTGCCCTGACTTTGGCTAAAGGAGGAAGGAAATTAGCCTGTTATGGATTTATTTTTTTCTTGTGGAGAAGGGTGGAGTGATGTGCAGATATGATGTCTTCCTGAAGTTTCTGGCAAGCATCACACCTCTCACCATGATCTCAGCTGAGGACCTGAGCCAATTACCAGCCTTTCCCGTTTTTCTCCTAATGTAATGGGCTTATAGCAGAGTTTAAATCATAGCTTCATAAGGTATTCAAAGTTGTGATTTTAATAGTCCTGAAATACTCAGATTTTGCTGAAAAATACATTGCAATAAACTAGCTAATAGCTGCAGATTCCTCAAAGCAGACGTATTGGAGAGGACTGTTCTCACTGCAGAACTTCAGAAAAAAAAAAAATTCGCATAGACTGAAAGTTGGTCCAGGAGTTGTACAGTCATTAAATCATGAGGATTAAACCAGATGAGGTGAAAGAATTAGGCATATAACACCAATGTCTAATCTCTTACATCAATTCCTAAATATTATTTTTCAGAAGTAAAATCAGTTGTTATCAAATGGAACATTACACAGGCTTTCTGATAGCATGTATATTCGGATTTGATTCTTTGGTAAAATCATCTCCTAACAAGGTGCATAAACTTATGAATCAGTCACTCTTCATGATTTTGAAAATAATAAAAATCTTGCACAAGAAAATCATAGAAATTCATGCTGTACCCATCAGTGTTACCATTCATTATTCCCATAGTTTTATAAATAAATCACAAAACAAAACAAAATAAAATGAAACAAAACAAAATGAAAGATACAGCAGTTGAGAACAGTGAGCAGGAGAGCATAAGATATTGTTAGGAGACCCCACCATGGAAGCGACCTTTTTCACTTCTCACAGAAGCAATTAGTTCATTCCTGTCGCAAATGTCTATTTCCAGTTATTAGTGGGCATGCAGTTTCAGGAAACTATTGGTCTTTAATATACCTTATCCTATCCATGTTATGAACAGAAAATTAGGGTCATTGCTCATCAGTTATAGTGTATAGGAAATCTGTTTCACAAAAACACTTTATTGGTCTGTTTGTACACTGGAGTAAGATATGCCAAATAACAGGTATTTCTTTGTATCTTCAATTTAGCTTTAAACCTTGTACCTATGGGCAGAAACATTATTTCTCCTCCACAGTTATCCATAAGAGACAATATTGTTCCTCCCCTAGAATGTCAGTCACATAAATGGGAGGCATAGATTACCCAAATGTGTCTGTGCCACTGACCATGAGTCTACTTCCATTTCTTGGTTCTTAGGCACTTGTATTCTAGCCACTGGGAATATGCTATAAGTTATCCAAGTTTTCAAAAAATGTTAGATACATGAGTTGAATGTGTAAGGATAATACTGCAATTCTACAAAGCCTTTTTACCCCAAAAGACTTTATAGCTGTTGTTCAAATGACTATTCTAGAATCTTAATGGGTAGTTGCACTGAGTGATGATACATAATTGTCCAATGTTGCAACTGGCTCATCATGTCTGACTCAGTGTCACATGGGATCTCATGTTAATTTTGGCTTTTGTAATCTTCAAATGATGATGACTGCAAATCTTTAAGGGGAAGGAAAATCTGGAGTTGATATTGCTTTGTGTACAGTTGAATCATTAACCCTTCAGACACAAGTCATCTGACCTAATCAGCCTACCTTCAAATAATTTATTGATTCTCATGATGGAAGTGTATCTCTTTTTCTCTTTCACACACACACACACACACACACACACACACACACACACACACAGTCTTTTACCAAATTTCCTGATCTTTGGTTTTCCAATTTTGCTTCTTCTAGGACACTAATCAACAAACAAACAAATATATTACTTGCTGCCCAGGGATCTATGTCTTTCGGTATCTCTATACATTGTTCTTTCTATATAGTTCAATTTAAAATACAAAGTGCACTTATTGCAGCAGAGCCAACATGTGTGGAGTGGTAAATTTACAAAGTTCATTACCTACAATAAAAATGTATCAGTTGGTGGAGTTGTTCTCTTTGTTTCATAGTTATTTACAACCCCTGATGGGGCTGTAGATGTAAATTAGAGGGAAGAGTCAATACAACAAAAATAGTCAGTATGAAAGGATAGGCCACCTGTTCACATAATTCCTTGTGCTCTCTAGATTTGTTTGGACCTGATCCCAGATATCAAGTGCGCCATACAATGAGTATTCCTGTGTACAGTCTGTTGATTCACTCGATCTAATTATTTTCAGCTTGTGATAAGAAGCCCCTTTTCTCCTTTGTGGTCAGATGCTTGTTCTCTATGAAAGTAGCAACACATCAGAAACTAGTCAAAGAACAAATAGTCCCTTATCACACTCTCAAAGCCCTTTCTTTAAAGCCTTTGGATTCTGTGACATGATTGTGCTATTGGAGATTTCAGTGATAATCAGTTAGAATCCCGTCTAGCATTGATCACTCCAACTTCATTAGATCACCTTAGTCACATGGTCCAAGTAATAGTGCAGATTTACTTACAGACTGAACACTACATAGGGCTTTCTCTTTCTTTATGTCTCCCTCAAAAGCAGTGGTATTAGAAAGTTGAGTTTCCAGAAAGCAAATCTTTAGGTGGAGCTGGAACACACATTGTTCACCAGTTCTAAACATCTGAGAATAGGGTAAAGTAGCAAGATGGGGAACAGAAAGTCAGAACTGTATTGTAGAGCCCACAAAGCCATGATCAGTCTTCAGAGCAATTCAGAGCAATAATGATTCACTGGCATTCTCACCTAGGACCAACCACCTGTATACCGTATGTTTCTGTTATAGTCAAAGTTTGCGAAGAAACAATTTAATACAGAACACATATTTTATGGAATTATTTTATAACAGTCAATCAAAGACTCAAATGAAAAAGTGCAAGAAATCTGTCCAGACATTAAGAACCAAGGAATACAACTGAGATATTGGATCTCACAGCAATGTCCTGCAAGAATCCAGTTGAAGACCCACAGCTCATGAAAATATCCCCCAGGAGTTCAACTGGAGGCCAAGAGCCCATGATAATGACTCATGCAAGTTTGTTTCATGGATCTGTGCTGGAAAGGCCCAATGGTCAGCAGTGGAAGCCAGAAAGTATGCCAGTAGGATGAAGGATCAGTGCTAGTAACCTGAGTTTTCTACCCTACAACCAGGAAGTGATGCTCAAAATAAGGACCAGAGCTCTCCCAAGAAGTACCACAGCTATCTTCAGTGACAATGAGGTCCTGAGCTCCTCTACAGAACTGCTGAATTCATACCAGGAAGTCAGAGCAACAAGCTTCTCCAGGAGATTGAACAGCATACCATATTGTCCTTGGAGCCAGCAAGCAATGCTCAAAGTAAGGACCTAAGCTTCCCCCAAATTGAACCACAGCCATTCTCAATGACAACAAGGTCTGGAGCTCCTCTGATGATAAGAACAGCCAAGTTCATATTAGGAAAGAAGCTTGACAAACTCCTCTAGGAGAACCCATGGCAGCAGGAGAACCAACAGCACTACACTACTTCTTCCTCATCACTTCTCCCTTTTATGTTGTTGAAAACAATCCCCAGGTGGCCCTCCACACCCAGTACCACACTGATTCAGTTCAGTTACAAGTTGACCACTAGTTTTCAGTTCACCACAATCCACTCCAGTCAACTTGATAACCACACATCTCCTTAAACCATAGTCTCTGGTGGCAGATTTGCAAAAAGTTAACATGTCTTGGTCTGTTCTGATTTACATTAAAATAACAATTGCATATGTACTATTCATATTGCACTTATTCCCATATCAAAAGCAAAATATTCAAAGAGTGATCAAAATTCAAGGTTAGAACCATAATATTTTGATTAACCTGATTACAAACATATATCTTAAAATGACATTAAAATCATTAAAAAGGCTATTACAATCATAGTCCTTGCTTTCCATTAACTTTTAACATGTCGTGAGAAGACTAAGAAACAGAGACCTCC
>PVJX010043134.1:0-13819 GCA_004027295.1 Dolichotis patagonum | reverse complement strand
TCCACTTTGCTCTGTTTTGTTGTGTTCAATTTTACCCTATTGATATAATTGCATGTATATTTGAGTGGGTAAGATGGATGACCATATTGTTGTTTTTGTCAGATCGTGGAGCAGAACTGTTAACAGTCTCACTGTTTGAATGTCTACTTTACATGTTTTAACTTTGTAATTTGAACAACTATTTCCAAGAAGTCAGTATATAATTAGTCAAGTAATAATTTCTTAGGTTTTATTGTTGTTGTACTTTTCCTTTTTTTCTTTGGAATACTGTATGGTTGCTACCCTTTATTCTGTTTTATTTTGTTTTGTTTTTTCCTCTTTAAATAAAATTATTTAAAAAAAAAAAGAAGAAGAAAGCAGATAGGTAAGATAGCAGCACATCCACTTCTCTGCCTTAGCAAGATACCTGATAGTCAATGAGTAACTTCTGCTCTAACACTGTTTCACATCCTTGAGTCTTAAGCAACAATGTTATGGTGTGTGAAAGTAGCCTTTTTATTTGTTTCGTGGTTTTGGTGATCAAATGCATGGCCTTGTGCATTCTAGGCAAGGACTCTACTACTGAACTACATTCTGGCTCTCCAACTTCGGTTTTTAATATGATCCTACGTGACTTCTATGGTCTACTGCATAGAATCAGTGGCTTTCAATTCTGGCTCCATGATAGAATCATCTAGGGGTACTACTGAAAATGTGATGCCCATGTTTCATCAAGGATCACAAACTTGACCCTCCAAGCTTAGGGAAAGGTACCAGTTTTGTCTTTCCACCAGTTCGTTTTTTATTTTATTTTTAATTGACAAATAATTGCAAGTAATTGCAGGGAAGACAATGTGATATATATACTTAAAGGGTATTTATACAATGTGATGTGTTGACAAAGTCTACATTGTATAACAATGAAAGCAAGTTCATTAGGTGATCCCGGAGCATAGTGAGGATTCAGAATCATTGCTTCAGATCAGTAGTGGTGAACCTATGGCAAGCGCACGACAATGGGCTGTTTCTTACAATTGAAAATTCTAAAACATTCACCATCACTGCTTTAGACAAGTGCTTTTGCTTTTAACTTTGACTTATGTATAACCTGCATCTAGAAAAGTACATGTACCACAATGATTTACTTGAAAAACTGTGGGGAAGAGATGAATAAATCTTTCAAGAAGAACAAAGCATAGCTGTGGTTTTAGGATCGGGTTCTGATCCTAACTTTGCCACTAAAAATTTATGTAACTCCCTCAGCATTCATTTCTTCCCCTGTAAAATAAGAAGCCATAATATTTGCCCTATTTCCCATACCTATTATGTAAAAAGGTCTTGTGAACTATAAAATGCTATCCAAAAAAGATTATTAAGAGATAAATTATGATCTTTATGTATGAGATAAATCTGAGTCATGAAAGGGAAAGCCAAGAAAAATGATTTTAAGAGTGAGTTCTTTTCCCTGAGCTTTTAAAAGTGGCCTGCTAATCCCTGCCCAGTCTTACATATAGGAATCTGAGGATAATGTCCTACATCTCCAACATTGTGGCTTCTGCTTCTCTTGATGCCAAGTTATCCCTGACCCCCTACTATAGTCACTTTCTCATTGGTAGCCTCAGGGTGGGGGTAATTCACACCTCCTGGTGGGGTTAGGTGATTGAAGAGGGAATCCAATTCTTCCTCAAGGGGGCCCTTGGCAGAGTGAACAGGCTTTGAGGCTCCCTAGAAGATTATTTTAGGCCGATGTGGCAGACCCTCCATGAGAGTCACTTAGAACACCTGAAGTCTGTTTAATGGGTGGGGCTCCAGTCCCATTTCTTTCTACCACACTTCTGCCTGTTTTCTGAGCCTCTTTGGTCTGCCCTTGCTCTGATTTAAATACTTATTGGAGACCCACAGTTCCACAGAATACTCATATCCCATCAACCTCCACTGCATCTAAGCAGGACTACATCAAACCTCAATATGCACACACACACAAATCACACATGCATATGAGCTAAGAATTAAGACAGCCATTGGATAACAAAGGGCTAAGCAAATACTGTTCTGGATGTTGCTGGAACATTTCTAGAGGAGGCTACTTACCAGCCGGGTATTTACCACAGGAAACAGAAGTGCCAGAAGAGCTCCATTTAACATGTGCATTTGTAACCTACAGCGGAAAGAAAATCAAGTCAGGTCACATTCAGACTCTGATGCAAAGAAGAAAATGTGTAGGGTTAAACCAGGTCATTTGGGAGAGGACAAGGTATACAAATAGTTCTGTGTAAAACAGTCCTAAAGTTTGTGCACATGCAAAATAAATTAAAAGCAGCATGTTTTTATGTTAACTAAAATGCTCTGAAGAGTACCACCACTACCTCAGTGTTCCTCAGACACTTATGGAACATACTTTGATTATAACACTTCATTACATCATGAGCTCTATGCTCCCTAAACATTCAGCCAGTTTCAAAGCAATGGCTACAACTGCTGTGGCATTAGCAAAGTGAAGCTGCAGCAGCTAAATACTCCCTTTTGCAGTAGAAGGCTATTAGAACATGGTCATATAGCCACAGCTGTTTATATAGCCATGGCTGAGACTTATCCCTTTTGGGAATGAGGCTGGTACAAACCATGGAGCCAATTATAGTGCTTTGCAAGCTGTGTTTCCCTATTCTCTTGAAATGCCTTCAAGAACTGTGGCGGTAGATGGGAGGATAAATGTGGCAGTTCTCCAGGTTGGCTTTGATCTGTTTTACACATTGGGCCCTGCAGCTTAAAAGCAAAGTGGAACAAAACAAAACAAAATAGGAAAAAAGGGAAATGATGAAAAAGTGAACCACCAATGTTCTACATCAAGTAGTGGCATTGCTTCCTGGTTCCAATACCAGACTTATAAAAATGCACACCCTTCATAAGTCAAGAACAATTAACTGAACAAGAAATCCTAATTGCCCAGAAGGAGGATTAAAGTGGCTCTCTTCATCACTCTGGGCAAACAGTCTTTACCCCTGATGAAAAGCTGATTTGATGGGTCATAGACAAACATCACTGAGTCAACATGCTTCTTAAGAAACACTTGCATATCAATGTTTATAGCAGCGTAATTCATAATAGCCAAATTCTGGAAGCAGCCTGTATACCCATCAACAGATGACTAGATAAAAAAAATGTGATATCCATACATAACAGAATACTACTCAGAAAAAAATAACAAATTTGAGGCATTTGTAGGAAAATTGGTGTACCTGGAAAATATAATGTTGAGTAAAATAAACACACAAGCTTTTCATCTCTCTTAGTCTGTTTCTTCCTGCTGTTCTTTGTCACCAAACCCTTAACAGTGAGAATGTACACTGAATATATTCCAGGCAAGTATCTAATTAACTGCTTTACCAACACTCTCATTTAATTTTACAGCAACCTTCTGAAATAGGTATAATGATTTTAGCCCTTTTGTCAATGAGTAAGTAAACCAGGTTCAGAGATATGAGGCAACCAGGTGAATGTCATATATCAGGTAGCAGCCAGAACTCATACCCAGATTTATCTGACTTCAGACTTTAATATCTTGTCTCTTTCTCCGGGCTATCAGAGTCTCCCTCCCTTCCAACAGTCTCCCAGATGGCTTCAAATGGAAAGTCAGAGATGCTCCTTGTCCTTCCTTTTGGTTTCAGGGTCTCTCTCCCACATTGCCCAGGCCAGGTCTAACATGCTTTCAAGGGATCACTTCAAGGGAAGAAGTCTTTCTGACCAGCACAGAGCACTGCAAGCTGTGTAGGTTAATAGGACTTGGCTTGGTCCATAAAAAGAAGGAGACATACCAATATAATGCCACACTGGCCACCTGAAAAAGGGTCTGTAGATTAGAAAATAGAATAGGAGCCTCCTTAGGTCGTCTAGATAATCCTGACTAGAAGGAGGTAAAAACAAATTTTACTAGAGAAATGTCCTTGGGAAGCAAGTCAAGGACATGGATAGAAAAAGAGAAAAAAAAAGAGATAAAGAAAGGCACCAAGTGGCCTTGGAAATTATAAGAGACAAGAAAAAGAGCTGACAGGCAGGACACAGAGAAAAAGCCAAGTGCACAAATGATAAGCCACCCCCACCTCCAACAGAATAAAGGGGAGGTAACTTTAAGGCAGTATGTACCTATACATATACACACACACACACACGTATACCCACTCTAGAGTCACTGTATTATTCACTCTAGGGTCACTATAGAATATAATAGATATTCACAAGCTTCTTTACTAACTCTAAGCTAACCATGAATAAGGAACCCTCTTGCCAACCAGCTGCCCACTCCAAAGATCAGGCCTAAAATTTAGGCCAAGAACAAATAAATAAAAAGAATCTGCATATATACCACCAGAAGAAATGAGGGTAGACAGAGCTACCCAGACGCCAATTCACTAATGGGAAGTTGTGAGTGCAAGGGGTAAGGTCACATACCCTCCCATAAAAGCAGCTGGGAACCAAGGGCCCATAGGTCTTGCATCTTTCCAAAGACCCCTACCCTAATACTTTCTTATCCTTATCATTGTAGCTATCAATCTTCTCCTTTGGTCTCCCTTCCTTTCTTCTTTATAAATAAAGTGTCTTCCTTTTGTTAAAATTTGTCCCTGTAATTTTTTTTATTGGGGCTGAGTTTACAATCCCAGTGGCTGCTTAGACAGCAGAGCAGTGCTGTCCAATGCAACATATTTGGTTCCCCAGATGTGACATCTTTGGTTCCCTGCCTAAGAGCTAGACTTGACAGGGTGCTCAGCTTAACACACATTAATAGGAGCATCATTCAAGGGGTACCCTATACTCTGGGGAACAGACTCCAGGTCTGAGGTCATACAGAGTCTGGCCTAACCCTGCCCCAAAGTCTCCTATGTGATACCATAGCATATAGACTTTCCATGGGAGAGGAAAAATCACACTAATAGTCTCCAGGTAATGTTGGATTCTACTGTTGGGCTTTGTCACTGACCTCAAAAGAACGTTAGTATTTGCACAAGGTTGATATTTGGACACTGAAAATTACATGATGAGGATGATAGAATTAATTCCAAGGTCCCACAGAAGGCCAAAGAAAAAAAAGAGATAAAACTAACATCAAGATTCAAAATGAGTTAAGTTCTTCGATAAAGTCAACCTTGTACAGGGTCCTTGAAACTCAGTACAAGCTACATACACACCAAAGAATGAATTATCTTTAACATATAAACAGATCTTACATATTAATAACTGCAAAAATAGCTACCATGTATTGAACATTTCTATATGCAAATCACTAAGTATTCAAATATAACATCTTTCAACCCTCACAGTTTTTATTTTCATCTTCTTCATCTCATAGATGAGAAAACCTAGCTTCAAGTGATTAAGTAACTTCCCCAAGAGCATAGATACAACTGGCAGAGTCAGACATCACAGTTCTTGTCAAATTTCAGACCTGTGTTTTTGCCAGCGTACCTGTACCTAGTTTCAAATGAACATTACACGTGTTCTATGGTATGTGAGTGTGTGTGTGTATGTGTGTGTGTCTATGTGTACTAAGACACATGTGCAGGACAGACAGAAATTTCAGGATCCCCATGAGACAGTAGAGGTCATGTATGAAAGCAATAGAACCCTTTATGTGTTTATGGCAAAATTGTCCTGATTACACAGCTACAACAGAATACAGATCAAGAATACAAATCAGTAAGAAGTAGCGAACCCAGTGTCTTGATTACTTTTCTCTCACTGCTGAGACAAAAATACCCAACACCCAAAGTTAAATACGTAAAGGCATTACTTAGCTCACAGTTTTTAGAAGTTTCAGACAAGGCAGGGTGGTATCACATAGAACAGTTCATGGTGCCCACAAGGTAGCAAAAGCAACAAGGGAATACTACAGGTCTTTCTGTCCCTTATATCTTATCCAGCATACTTCAATCAGGTAGCATTCACACCCTTATCACATCATGAATCAATCCCAGTGTCACATATTCTAGTTCCAGCCACCTCTGAAAATTCCCCACCTATGATTGTACGAGGGTTAGGGGGACATCGAGAAACATGACGTAACATCCAGTTACAGGCAAAAACTTTTGTTTTTATTAATACTTGTCGCTAGCCTACTACCAAGACTTCTATTGGTTACTGGAAATGGATGCTGTACTACTAGAAAGTCCTATGTGAGTCCCATCATTGAACAATAGGAACCATTAATAGCACCCATAGTTAAAAGACATTAATATTTGCAAAGTGCTTAGAAAAATAGATGCTATATAGTAAGAATCACAGAAGTGTTTGTTGAACAAATGAAGAACTCAAATAAAGCTTCAAGATGAATGTAGGAAAAGAGAAAAGGTCAGAGAGAAGGAAAGGAATAAGGAAAGAGGGAGATGGGAGGAAGGGAAGAAGAAAGGAAAGAGGGGAGGGGAAGAAGGAAGAAATAGGGAAGAAAAGGAGAGAGAGGAAGAAAAGACAGAAAATTATGTGACAGAACTAAACTTTTAAAAACTCAAAGTATAAAAAAGAAATCTTGAGAAAGCAAAAGGACATGCTGTGGTCTAGTATTACAGGCAGCTGAGTCAGTTAGAAATATTATAGGCAGTCACACAGGGCTAAGGCATTAAAGGAGCCAGTGCAGAAGACCAGATACCTTGCAACTTTGGAGGAGACAGACACCTCCAGCTGTGGGCCATATCTCAAGACAAAAGGCAAAAACAAGTGTAATCTCACTCTAAGTAAACATCAGGGATTTATTTTCTAAACAGGTATGGATCATTTGAGGAAGCCTGGAGCTATCATCTCAACCCACTATAGGAAGTCACTGTTCTTTAAGCATGTCTGCTTGCTAGCTTGGGGCTCACTTCCCCATTTGTCCCTGATTTAATCAATTTTACCTGAGTAATTAATCTCACTAGTCAACCACAGTTCTGTCCCACCTTATGACCACCATGAGAATTCCTATGTTTACCCCGTTTTAGAGATAAGATGGTTTAGAGATAACCATCTTATCTGATGGTTTTACTCTATAAAAGTCCCTAGAAAGACAAAATCTTTGGCAACCCACTCAGGATCACTTCTGTCTCTCTCTCAGACAGAAGCATTCTTTCTCTTAATAAACACATTCTGCTCTTAACCTCTGTTGCTCCAAAAATTCATTCTTCGATTTTAGAAAACATGAATTCTAGTAGGTTGGCAGTTTCGTTTCCCTATATCACTACAACCAAAAATTAGAGTTTGGTGGCAGACTTCAATGATACTCATAAACTTACTTCTATCCAGTTCAAAGTCTTGGCTGATATACTGCATACGTTTTATTTTCTGTATATTTTGTTTTTTCACATTTAAAGAAAACCTTTCTGGGGAAGGAGTGTAACTCAATCAATGGTAGATGCCTTCCCTAACAAGTGTGAGATCCTGGGTTTGATCTTTTGTACTGCTAATAACAAAATAAAGTAAAACACCCCTTCCAACTATGGGAAGAGTATTTCTCCCCAGAGGGGCAGTCTTAGAGTCAGCAGAGCAGAAGCAGGAGCATCCCTTTGAAATGCAAACTAATCAAACCACATCCAAGCCTCCTCCCTCATATCCAGGGGACAATACTCTTCTACCTTAATCATCTCTGGGCCATGAAAAAGGGTAAATTTGAGACATTTTCAGGAATGTAGATATACTAGAAAATATAATGTCAAGAAAAATAAATCAGATACAAGTTTAAATATTGTACAGTATCTCCCATTGGAGTAAGACAAAGTTTACAAATAAAGAACAAAACAAAAGACTGATAGAAGCAAACAAAGATATAGGTAGATCTTTTATGAATGGGAAGGGGTGCAGCAGAATGAGGGCAAAGGGAAGAGGGAGATGAACAAAATTTAAAAAATTAAAATGTGTTGTATATTTGTACCAAACTCCCACAATGAATGTAAACATTCTATGTCATAAACTAAAAATGATAAGAAAAATGAAAATGAGGAAAGGAGATTTAGACAACAAAGGAGAGAGGTGAGTGGGAAAAAGGATTACAAAGAATCAAACTGTGTTATGCATATGTACCCATTCCCTAAGATGGGTGCAAACTTTATACAATGAAAGCATGTACTAAAGAGAAAAAAGAAAAAAAGAAAACAGTCCTTACTATGTAACAAATATTTCCTGTAAGCTTTTTGGCTTTGGATAATCTACTGTGTTTCGCTTAGTAAGAATCTGGGTTCCATATAGAAAAAAATGTCAATTGTCACCAAATAGACACAAATTGTCTATAAATCCAAAGCAATTCTATTATTGCATTTCATAGATATAAATTCACTCTAAATTGTGTGGAGAAGGCCAACAAAACAGAAACAGATAAAAACAATTTTGAAAAAGAGGAAGAAATCACATGACTTCATTCTAAGTTACAGCAGTCAAAACAATGTGGTATTGGTCAAGACTAGATATATTAGTCAATAAAACAGGACAGTTCAAAATCTGACCCACAATCATACGGCCATTTGATTTTGACAATTGTGAAAATAATACTGGAACACCTGGACATTCATATGGAAAATAATGCACACACATAATCTAAACCTTGCCTTACATAAAAGCAAAGTCATCAATCTGAATAGAAAATATAAAACTTTAAAATTTTAAAAATAACACCTATCGCTTTTTGGCTTTTAAAATCAAGTGTAAAAGAAAACCCAGGAGAAAATTTCTGTGACCTTGAATTCTTTGTCAAACATACCAAAAACATAATATAGGAATTAAAATGATAAGTTGAATCTAATAAAAATAGGAAACCTTTGATCTGAAAAATGTTTAAAGACATTGAAAAGAAAAGCAATACAATATTTGAGAATGGAAGAAAATATTTGCAAATGATAGATCCAATAAAAATTTTTATCCAGATGATATAAAAAATCCTCAACAAAGAGAAAAAAATTCTAAATTTAAAAATAGGTTAAAAAATATCCCCAAAAGATACATATGGAACTAGAGAGGTACAGCTCAATCGTCGAATGCTTAACTAGCACACACAAAGCCCCAGGTTCCACCCATAGTACCACACACACACACACACACACACACACACAAGCACGCATGCACTCAAATGATACATGGATGGGATAAAAGTATGGGAGAAGACATTTCAGACCACTAGGGAAACCCAAACTAAAATTAAAATCAGATGTTGCTCTCTGCCTATGAATTGAACTGATAAAATAAAAATACTGACAATATCAACTGGTGGAGAAGATATGAGAAATTTCCACTGGGCATGGTGGCACATGCTTATAATCCCAGCACTTGGAAGGATGAGGTATGAGAATTGCTGTGAGTTTGAGGCCAGCCTGGGCTACACAGTGATTTCAAAGCCATCTTGAACTACACAGCGGGACCTTGTCTAAAAAAAGAAAAGCCCAAAACCTAAAACCCTCATATATTATTGTTGGAAGTGTAGAAGTACCAGTTTGGAAAACTGGTATCTTATAAAATCTTATAAAATTCAGAAAGTTTAAAACTACTTATCCATTATTCAGTAATCATGCTCCTGTATATTTACTCTCGTAAGATGAAATTGTATGCTTCATGACAACATATAGACCAATTTGTACACCAAACCAGTTCTAATCTAATCATAATAGCCAAAATGTAGAATCAACTCAAATGCCCTTCAATGCGTGCAAAAATAAAGTATGACATATACACTCATCATTCAGCTATAAAATGTAGCAAAGGATTGATGCAACGATTTGGACGAATATCAAAGGCATTATGCTGCCATGAACAGAGTCTCTCCCCAAAGTTATGTATAGTAGGTTTCATTTACATATGACATTCACTACAGTGAAGAGGAACTGATGAGTGGTTACTAGGTTTTAGGGATATTGGTGTCATTCTAAAGAGAGAATATGAGGAATTTTCAGGGTGACAGAATTATTCAATACCCTCACTATGATGACAACTACAGTGATATATACATATGTTAAAACGCACAGAACTTTACACCAGAAAATTCAGTATTACTATATAATAAAATACAAAATACATACAAAAAGCAAAACATCAAACTTTCCAGTTAACGTTCATACCCAGAAAGTGATCCAAGCCTGCTAAGCCTGCTAAACAATGCCTTATCACTGTTTTTTAATCTTAAAAATTTCAAACATATAGAAAAGTATTTTAAAGGCATGTCCATGTGTCCATCTCACTTTAATAAATCTGAAAATTAATGATTCAGGTGAAACTTTCTGTGTACCCTTTCTGAACAGCATCCATCCATCCCACTCTCCACCAGAAGGAACCTTGATTCTGCACAGAAACTTTGAAAGGAAAATTAGGGTTTTCCTTCTTGACCCTGTTTTTTATGCATATATTACATTCACATGTGTCCATAAACCATACACAGTGTTGTTTCTTGTTAAATATGTAGCATAAATATATACATGGCATATGGCCTTCTACAAATTAATTTTTGCCCTTCTAATTATCCATTTCAATATATGCAGCTCTCTTTCACCTTTTTTTTCACTGTTGTGTAATACTCAGTTGTATGAGTATACTGCAAGTTATTTATCCACTTTCATATTCCTGGATATCTGATGCTACTCTTTTCTGAATGGCAATGTATGTTGAGACTTACTTTCTGTAATTTGTATAGGAAGTACAATAGAATATTTCCAATGTTCCATAGTCTAGGGTCTTTCTATTCTGACCTGTTGTTCACATAACAGCCCATGGCTGACAGTGTACCTTCTCTGCTGTCTATGTGAGGTCATATAGGACAAGCCTGTCATGTGGCAGGGAATGAGATTTATGCCTGGCAAATCAAATTTGCACATCAGAAAGTGTACCAAATGCTGAATCAAGTTGGTAACCACACATATGTCCAGAGGACGTTCCTCTTCATTTTTTATATGTTTTAAATTTTTATAATAAAAATTGGCACAAAGAAAGGGGGGGGGAAAGACAACTATAACAGCTTGGATCACTTTGCCTGAGGCAACGCAATTTCCCTCTTGCAGCCAGTTTTCACCTTCCTTGTTACCAAATGGGGTCATACAACTGCAAAGGTTCCAGACCATTTTTTCCGCTGTGAAATTCAGGAAGTTGTCAAAGGTTCTCCTCTGGAAAGTGCTCAAATGCTAACAGTCTACTTATGTGACAGTACTTTTCATTCTGAAATGCTACTTATCTGAAGGAATAAATTTATTCTTAGGAATAAATTTTTATTCCTAAGTTATAATAATGAAGTGCAGAGTGAGTAAACTGTCAAGACAAGGATAATGCTATATATTATTGTTGACATTTATTTAGAACTTAATAACATGTCAGTTCCACACTAAGAGATTACAAGGGCCACCTCACATAACTATCACAACTACACAAGATGGTAGTTACTATTAAAAGTCTTATTTTACAAATGAGAAAATGGGTGGCCCAACAAAGTACAAAGAGGCAGCAAATGATTGGTTCTCATTCCTTTGATGAGTAGTACTCTGTATTTTTCACTGTTGGGAAAAGCTATTTAGATCTCTAGTCATTTCTTTACCTGGATATAATACACATCCAAACACATGTTCAAAGCAGAGCAGACCATGAGGAAGAAAAATATGAAAGCAGTCCCTGCTCTGAAAACCTTCCAAGAACTTCCAGGAGACTTGTAGAAGAGAAGTTGAATATGTATACATGGGGAGGGAAGCATATTCTGTTGTGTATGGAAGAGTAAGAGGACCCTGCCAACAACCTGTAAGTTTCCTCCCTTTTCTAAGTATTAAGGAAAGAACATATATAAATGCAAGGTAGGACCCTGACAGATAACACATGAGCTGTGTTCCACATTAAAAAAAAAAAACTGGTCTCCTGGAATTGTTGCTTACTATGGGTCTTTTAGGTACCTGGTCCCTTTCCTCCTGAAATCTGTAGCAAACCATATATAAGGATTTCTCTCCCTTGCCAAGAACTGGATCTTAATAAAGTTATTTTTTAAAAAAGATAATAGGTCAGGTGTGGTGGTGCCTGCCTGTAATCACAGCACTCCAGAGGTAGAGGCAGGAGGATCAGTGTGAGTTCAAAGCCAGCCTGGGCTACAAAGCGAGTTCTAGGCCAGCCTGAATTGCACAGTGAAACTCTGTCTCAATGGGACAAAAAAAAAGTTGTTCAGGTTGGAGGCAGTTTCACAAATATCATCTTCTTTACTGAGTCCAAAGCAAAGCCAAAAAGCAGCCGAACCAGATCCCAGTTGAGAACATGTCAGCATCCAGAGCAGGCGATGTGATGAGTACTGGGGATATAGGTACTAAGATGTAAAACCATTCCAAGACATTAAGACACAAGTTCAACCTGTGTCCATCATCTTACAACCTCAGACAGTCCTAGAGACATGAGGCTCCCCAAGGGAAGTCTTGCTGTTTAAAACTCTGACAGTAAAATACATGGAATCTGAAAGAGAGACAGCTGAAGGGCTATTGAACTATTCTAATATCATGGTCAACAAAGTATCAGTCTCGCAATGCCACAACCACATAAGGCTTCCCTCATTCCCATCATTCACTCCCAAGCTTTCCTTACCTACCTTAGCTCACGCCCAGCCTACAGTGCCCTCTCCACCCAGCAATACACTTCCTGCTCTGAGCACCCTCTTTTTCTTCTTCTTCTCCTCCTTCTTCAAAAGCCTCTCCAGACCGAATCAGCACACACTCATGACCAAATAATCTTACTTGTATCACAGATCTGCTCCCCTCCATGTGTACATGAAGATGCTCAGGTTTCAGAGTTTCTTGAGAGGAGGGGAGTATTGTGGCTTTGAGAGACAGAGGAAGTGTGCAAATTCTCTGCTCTGCACTTTTCTTCCCAGAGTGGATTGGGGGAAATAGAGTTCACTGCCAATAAATCTGCACTGCTCAGGGACTCCATGAGTTCCCCCACCCTTACTGTACACATTAGGATAAGCTGGCACATGTGGTAGGTATTCACAATGCTGCTAAGGAGTCTGACTAAAATGCAAAGCTTGGAAAACTCTAGTTGCCATTCCCTTTTCCTTTATTTATTCCTTTAAGATACCCTAGCACAGAAAGAGACTCCAAAAGATAGCTTCTCTAAGACACTTTCAACCTCTTGTGAAACTCTCTTTAAAAACAACATAAGGCATTAAGGAAAAAGTTGAGAATCACTGTCTACTGTCATGGTGGGATCCATGCAAACTGGGAAGAGAGCATGAATACCTTCTACAGGTGATTATTATACCCTTTTTCAGCTTAAAGAACACACTCAACAGACTTAGAACCTCGAAACCTCCTGAAGTAGGGCAAAAAAAATAAAAGATAGACAAAAAGAAGCCAAGAAAATGACAATTAAAAATTGTACTTTGTAAAAAGAGTACAACTTTCAGCACTTACTCAAAGTTACCCAAACAGTCCCATGCCAACATTTTTGGGCTAGATTTATAGCTCTTTTCTACCAGACCCTAAAAGGTCATAAATTGGCTCAATCAAAAAAGGAATAGATACAAATATGGCCCTGATATAAAGACAGTGCCAATGTCAACAGTCTGGCCAGATTTACACTTTCTCTAGTAGACCCATCACTAAAAGAACACAAATTGGCCCAATTAAAAAAGTAAACAACAGATTGAGTCTAGAAAATGCTTACATCATGTATCAAAAAACAAACAAAAAAACATGCGTATGCCTGTAGTCATAGGGAGGTGGTGGGGGCACTTATATCCCTAGGTTTTAACCCCCTCAGAAAATACAAATGTACCCAGAACCAAAATGTAACGCATCTCATTGCTTTGAGCATCCACATTCCTCTCTGGAGTGCAACCTATAATCCTTATCTCTGACTGATAAATCCTACTTGGCCTTCTTCCTGA
>PVJX010043133.1:0-13881 GCA_004027295.1 Dolichotis patagonum | reverse complement strand
TATTCTGTTCTTATATTGAATTTTTGGGATCTTGATTATTATGTGTCTAGGTGTAGCTCTGTTTTGGTTGTAGGTGGCTGGAGTTCTGTATGTTTCATACCTCTGCATATCATTTCCTTTTTCTATGCTTGGGAAATTTTCCTTAATGATTTCTGTGAATAGCCTTTGCAATTCCTCTGTTTTGATTCCTGCTTCTTCATTCACATGCTTTATTCTTAAGTTATAGATCCTGTTGTTGTCCTCTAGCCTTACAATTGTTACTGCCTGCTCCCTTGTTATTTTTAAGAGATCTTCTCCTTCATGATCACACATTGCAAGCCTGTGTTCAATTTTGATAGTCTACCTTTGGTTTATTTCAATCAGTTTTGCCAGTTTTCTATGGAGTCTTTAGTTTCCTGATAATCTCTTTGAATTTGCTTCATGAATTCTAGGTTTTTCTTGTTTTCTTCATTAAATGTTTCTCTCCTTTTGTGTTCCTCCATTCTTCTGTCTGTGTCTTCTTGAGAGGTGCCCAGTCTTTCTTTTATTAATCTACTTATCTCTTGTTTAACTTGAATTAATATTTCAGTTTTGATCCCACTTACAAGGTCCTGAAGATATCTCTTTATGTCTGCTACCGCTGTGTTTGATGTTGCATGTTTGCTGCCCTTAATATCTTTTGTATTTACCTCTCCTGGATCAATGTTCTCAGGGTTGGGGGATGGGGTTTTTTCTTATTTCTCCCTAGTGTCATATTTTTGGTTCCTTCCATACAAGTGTACAGTGTAATTCCCAGCCCCTTTTCTTGTTGGTTAAGGCTCCTCTGGAGCATGCAGCCTAGGGGCTTCTGCCCTCTGCCAGCCACTATCAGAGAGTGAAGTTCAAGCAAGTGCAGTGTGCGCTGGCTCCTCTCCTCCAGACCAGTCAACCTTTGCAGGCCTTCACTGCGTCAGTGTGTGGCTGTGCTCAGGGAATTAGTTTGTAGCAACCCACTGGGTCCTGGCCAGTGGCACGGCCCAATCCAAGCAGATTCCACCAATTCACTCGGCGAGGGGAGCAACCAACTGAAGCCACTTCCTTATGGAGTTAAGGCTGTCCTGCCCAAATCCAACATGTCTTCCAGTCGGTTTCCCCTTTCCTGTGGGAGGGTCTTATTCCCATCACTCACCACATGTTGATGCCTGCTGAGCTGATGTCTGCTGAGCTCCCAGACCTCTGACTTCAGTGTGGCTGCGGCGCGAATTCACGGTGCCTCTGGGTGGGTCGTGTGCAGGGCCGGGTCCAGGTGAGCTGCATACAGGGATGCTCAGCTCCATGCTCTGGCCGCTCAAGCCAGTTGCATTGGCGCAGTTTGGTCAGTCAGGTTGGACTCCGGCAGGAATTCAGGCAGCTTGAGGAGGGCGCCATGCTTGCTGATCTTAGCTTCACTAATGGTAGCCCCGGGACCTCATATTTGAGTGGTTTTTTAAACTTTAGTTTCTTCCTGGGTTGAAAGAGTCCATCTCTCTCTGTTTGGGTCTCTCTAGATTGTTAAATTCTGGCATTTAAGCTGTCTCTCTTAGAGAGGATCTCTCTCCTGCTACCTACCGGTCCGCCATCTTTGGAAACTCCCAATGAGTATTTCTTCATGTATTTATTTGCCATTTGTATAATTTCATCTGAGAAATGTGTGTTCATCTCAGATGTCCATTTTTGGAGACGGTCTTTGAATTTGGGGGGCTTGATGTTTTCTAATTCTTTCTATGTTCTGCATATAAGTCCTTTGTCTGAGGGACTACTGGCTAAAATTGTTTCCCATTCTGTGGGTTTTCGTTTCACTTTGTGATATCTTTTGAATTGCAAAAACTTTTTAATAAGATGAGATCCCAGTTGTTGATTCTTTGAAATACTTTCCATGTGGTTTGTGTTTTGTTCATAAACTCTTTGCCTTCCCCTATGTTTCCAAGATTTCTACCTACCTTGTCTTCTAGTAGATTTAGTGTTTCTGTTTTAATATTTAGATCTTTGATCCATTTTGATTTTACTTTAGTGCATGGTGATATACATGGGTCTAGTTTCAGTCTTCAGCATATGAAAAGCCAGTTTTTCCAACATTTATTCATTATTCATTATTCTTTGTAGTTGTAGCTGCATCTTCTAATATGTTCCATTGATCCTCAGGTCTATTTCTTTGCCAGTACCATGCTGATTTTATCACAGTAGCTTTGTAGTATAATTTCAAGTCAGGAATTGAGATGCCTCCTTCCTTGCCTTTGTTGTCCACAATTGCATTTGCTATTCTACTTTTTTTCTGTTTCCAAATGAATTTTAGGAATGTTTTCTCTAGATCTGTAAGGTATGTCAAGGGTATTTTGATTGGGATTGTATTGAATCTGTATAACAGTTTTGGGAGTATGGGCATTTTCACAATGTTGGTTATTCTTAACCAAGAGCAAGCGGTATCTTTCCATTTTCTAATATCCTCTTCAGTTTCCTTTTTTAGAGTAGTATAATTTTCAGCTTATAGGTCTTTTACATTCTTGATTAGGTTGATTCCTAAGTATTTCATTTTTTTAGATGCTATTGTGAAAGGTGTTATTTGAATAAGTTTCTTTACTTCTGTGTACTCTGGTTATCTTAGTTATAAAATAAGGGGGTTGGATTAGAGTTTATAGTTTTCAAGTTGAGCCCCTGAAGAGAGTGGAAATAAGAAGTAAGAAGGGCCTAAGAGGAAGAACATTAAATCTATGTTGCTTTGCTTAAAATAGATCATGTGTGGAAGCTCTCTCTCTCTCTCTCTCTCTCTCTCTCCCTCTCTCTCTCCCTCTCTCCCTCTCTCCCTCTCTCCCTCTCTTTCTCTTTCTCAGTTAACATGACTCTGACAGTTAACATGTCTCTACTCTCCCTCATTGGGTAGGCATGCAGGGAAGCCCATTTTCCTGTGGTTCTTCTCCAAAGTGTTAGCAAATGCCAGCTACTGAGAGCAGACTGTCTTTTGGCAGTGTCCTCACAGAGTGGTGTGTCTTTGTCTGTCTTGTGTTGCTATAGCAAAATATCTAAGACTGGGTGATTTATGAGGAAAAGAGGTTTATCTAGCTCACAGTCCTAGAGGTCAGCGAGCATGGTGCTGGCATCTATCAGGCTCCTAGTAAGGACCTCATGCTGTGTCAACTAATGGAGGAAAAGTGGAATGGAAGTGGGTGTATGTGGAGGTAACATGTGTGAGAAGTAGGTAGAGGGGAGGCTGACAGCCCACTTCTGTGGTAACTAATACAGTCCTGTGAGGTCTGCTACAAGGCTTACATTAATCTCTTCATGAGGAGTTCCATAACCTAATTACTTTTCAACCACTTTTCAACACTACTGCATTAAGGAATAAGCCTCAACATGAATTTCGGTAGAGAGAAACCATAGTGGGGTGAATGAGCTCTCTGGAGCTTATTTTATAAGGGCACTAATCTCATTTATGAGCACTCCACCCCCATGACCTAATCACTTTTCAGATCCTACATATCCTAATTCCATCACCATCAGGGTTAGGGTATTAACATATGCATTTTGGTGTGAATACATTTACTCTAAACAGGGAAAGGCACTAAACAGGGAAAGAGAAGAGGGAAAATTCTGCCTGTGGAGGAGGGAGAGATGGCAGTCTAGCATGCAGTTCTGTCCAGGAAAAGAGGATGTGCTTTTAAGTGAACAGGAGGTCACTGTATGTCTTTTTGCTCAGGAGATCACTTTATATGTCTTTTTGTGTACATACATGCAAATATAAGGAGACCTCATAGATTTCTCCAGGGACAATGCATGGGAACTTGTCTTCTACTGAAACCAAAACTAAAAGTTACTCAAATATCATTTTCCTCATTGGAATTAAGGACAAACACTTTCTCTCTCTTATACTAAATATCCAGTGTCCTGTGTTGTATTTCTTTTGAATAAAAATTTTTAAAAAGTTTAAAAACTATTAGAGGTCTAAAGTCTAGTAGAAGAAGAAGAAAGAAATAAGGAAACAGAACTGGAAGTCACGGGACAGAGCTCCCTTGTGTAGTTTTAGAAGCCAGTCTTGGGAAATGGGAAGAGGAGATCAGATGGAAGGCAGAAGCATCCTGGAGGCTTTCTGAAAGGTATAAAATTAGAGCAGACCTGGAAGGATGACTTTGATGTAAAGGTGTAAAAGAGAGAACATTTGATATGCAGGAGGTGTGAGCAAACATTTTGTGCTTGTGGAAAGAAGATGGGGTCCAGACAGCGGTGCCAGGTGTCCTCATGCTCTGTGATAGACAAGGGTAGAAAAGAGGCTTCATCTCATGAGGAAACGCTTGAGAAATGGGAGTGGCTGCCTGGAATACTCTGCTGAGTACTAAGGACCCAGTGCGCAGCAGGGGAGAGTGACATCTTTGATTAGTGATGCTGACCATGGGAGCATGTGGGAGAAGAGTGGCATGTGTTTGAAGAAAATGCCAGTTTTGTTCTTGAAATGATTAGGTTGCATGTTCCAAAGAATGCTATGGGAAAGTTCCTTTTTCTCCTCTTGCATAAAAGTTCGTTAGTGCTGAGAACCAAGCCCTTGATTTTGAATGTTGTCTCATTACATCTCTTGTTAAGTAATCAGCCATGACCACAACAAACTCCCTTCTATTGCTTTCAAGCTGGTCATAGAGATAAAGGTCCTTGTCTTTGCTCCTCAATTGTAGGAGATGCTGTCTTTTCAGTTGGATGCAAATAACAGAGAAGACTTGAGGCACTAAACAGGGAAAGAGAAGAGGGAAAATTCTGCCTGTGGACACTTGCTGATACTCATGTGATTGTGTTATTACAAAACACACGGATTGCTTCATGCCTTATCTCCTTATCAAGCTTGTGTGTTCCTTTAGTTCAGCAATGTGCTTCTCCTTATCTCAGGAGTTGCTATTTGTATCTCTATAGTGCAAAGCATTTAGTGGACACTATTCTTCAGAGTAACATACTGTATGATACCTCTTTACACTGGGTTCCTTTGAGAGTCCTGCTGATGGCTTACTTGCTTTGAAGTAAAAGTAGACTGGGGAGTAGGATGTGGAAGATTATGAAATTAATCTATGGTCCTTTGCTCAGAGCAACTGGCAGAATATAACAATGTGCCATTCACACCACTGTCTTCCTCAGAGTAGAGCTTCTTTTCAATTCTCAGGACCCTCCCTTGAGGGTGGAGGAGGGTTATGTGTCAACAAAGGCTGAATGGGCACCTTAGTACTGTGTATATTTTCTATGGAGCCTGCTGCAGAGTGGTATTTTGCTGTTTGCAGCAAAATTGTCTGTATTTTTAAAGATAGATTCCTGGAAAATTGGAGCACGAAAGGTAAATTTTCAAGAAATAAGCTCTGATCTGTAATCCACTAAAAAAACCTGCATGCTAGTAGAAGATTGCTTCACTGCAGCAACAAAGTAATTGGGCATTCTTGATAGAAATCGTGGTGGTGAGTCCACATTGTGGCATACCTGATGAAATAATGTGGTACAGTTAAAGAAAGGGACAGGGAAGTGCCGAGGTCCCCATCAGGTCACAGAGAGCAAATCAGATGCATAGACTATAAAATGGAAGGCCAGGGTAGCCCAAGTGCAAATGCTTTGTATCCCAATTATAAAAGTACAGAGCATCTTGAAATTAGATGGGAAGTGACATCTATAGAATGTTTATAAGTATAATTATGTAAGACTTTGATTTTTGCAGCTTCTTCAATAATCAAGATTTAAATCTTTGGTGAAAGAACATCATTACCAATGAGATTAGGAAAACTCTCTTTACTTTCACACTTTGTACTTTGAGAAACGATGAGGTTGAGAAATGATGAGGGAGCTGAAGCAGCTACAGGGATTTAGAATTTAAAGGGAGAATTTGGGAGTGAGCTAATCTCAGCTGCTTTGGGTTGGAGATGAGAAGAATGACTTCTAAATGGCTTTTTGAAGTGGCAGACTTGGCTCAGAACCTGAGGCCTTCTGGCTTTGATATCTGAGAACTGTCCATCTCACCTCCATGACTTCTTGGTAGACAGCAGGTCTTTGGCTTTATCTCCTCTGAAATCGAGAAGAGAGTCCTTACACTTTTCTGCTCTGCATTGCAATGCCTCCCACACTATCTATAGAATGAGGATAGCATTAGGCACCTAGCTCACCTTGAAGGAGAATTAAGTACGGGAAAAAGAACACATCCAAAATCATAGCTGTGGCTCCCTGTAGGAAGAGAGCCAAGAGTGCAGAGCTGAATCAGTGTTAGTGGCAATGTACAGGTTAAACTATGGTCTCTGGGCAGGTTACCTAACCTTCTTTGTGCCTCAGTTTCCTAATTCATAAATAGCATTAATAATAGTACCTATCTTGGGTTCTTGTAAGGATCAGGTTTCTTTCTCTCTCTCTCCCTCCCTCTCTCTCCCCACATTTTATAATCCTTAGAAGGGTGCATGATAGGTATTAAACACACATAAAAATCCTTGCTAATACTCATTTGAGTATGTTGTTACAGAACATGTGACACCATTCTTTTAATGTCTCATGTTCTCAAGACTTATTTCCTTATCAAGGTTGTGTGTCTCCTGAGGTCAGTGATTGTTTTCTTTACCTCTGGGAGTTGAAGATACAGGAACCAGTTTAGCTGTTATCATATTAGTTACATCTTTCCAAGTGGTTTTGGTTGTTGTTATGATATGATGGTAATAGATTATTGAGCAACTAACTAGTGATACATAGTACCTCATTTATTTTTATTTTTTTATTTTTAAAAATTTTAAATTTTTTATTATTTTGAAGGTAGTAAAATACAGCAGAACAAGTCAGAACAAAGCCAACTGAGACAACGCAGTGAAATTGGTACAGAACGTCATGGCAGGTTACCAGAATAACAGTAATAGGTACCATAGTATAACTCATTATCTTCACAATAGTTGTCCTTTCAATCAGGTATAGCAAAATCACACCAAATATAGAACATTATGGAACTTTCAAAACAGAATATTGAATACAGCAATATAATTAATCAGAGCAAAGCAAAACAGTGATAACAGTATTTGCTTTCAAAGAGATGGTAGAAGGAAATCCCCCCTATTTGTTATATTGTATATGGTCAACCTCCCAAGAGATGCTCAGACGTCTGCTCCCATTTGCTAATGGGAGGGGGGAGATAAGATGTTTGATTCTCAGCCTGCACGCCAGTAGGCTCATGGCTGCTTATCAGGAGGTGAGTGGGTTGCTTTGCTCCCAGTGCCCTAAGTTCCAACATGGTGTGGATCTCGGGAAATGCTTGGCAGAGGTTCTCTCCCTGGGGCGCCCGCTGCTTGCTTGAGCCACAGCTGTATAGCACCTCGTTTAATGTTTCTGATGTCCACATGAACTAGATATCATAATTCTCCCCTGCAGAAGATGCTGTGGTTCATTCCCTCAGCCTGTTTTGCTCTTGTGAAAGCTCCCCACTTCCAATACTTCCTGAGCCTCCTAGCTTCCTTTTCCACAGCTTACTTCTAGGTGGAAGTTTGTTTAGCCTGGAAATGCACAAGAGCAGCTGCTTCCTGGACCAAGGAGGACATGAGCCTCCTGTCTTTTCCAGGCTCAGCTCTGAGGTGCATTCTGTACTGGGACATCTCAGACTTGAACAGGCACAGGAATTACATGGGTTTCACTAAATGCAAATGATAGTTCAGAAGGTCTGGGCTTGGCACTAGAGTCTTGTTGTTCTAATCTGCTCATAGATGATGCCAATGCTGCTGACCTATCTTTCAGAAGAAAGTTTCTATAGGGTGCCTTCAGGTTTAAACCAGGACTGTGCACAGTGGGACTCGGCTTAAAGCAAATTACTGATCTCTCTTCTTTTCCTATCTTACCACCTCTCTTTGGCTTCCTAACATCATCTTGTCTTAACCACATTGTTGTTCACTCAGCTTTTGGGAGCAGCCATATCTAGACATCCTTTGTAGAGGTGAGACTTATTGAGAACCAGGGACCCGGCCTGAGTCTGATCACCAAGCTCTTTATACTTTACCTCACTCTCTGTCTTATAGTCCATGATGCTTTGAGTTTTTCTAGCTGCAGATCTAAAAACTCAAGTAACGATCACTTAAATGCATTAGGAACTCAGCTTTGTGACAGAGTTGGTGACTTGGAGATTTTCAGGAAAAAATTGTGATTCTTGGAATTTCCCTCATGATTGCAAAAGTGCTTCCAAAACTCTAGTCATCATGTCTCTGTTTTAAGAAGGAGGATTAAGAAACATTGCAGGGCATAAGAGTACATACTGGCTGGGAATGCCTTCTTATCCCTTATTTTGAAGCCTACCTGTAAACTTCCATATATATTTAAAAAGCTAGAACTTTCACATGGCCACTGTACTCTACTAAATCTCTGGGAAAAGGTAAGCTCTTCTGAATGACTGTATATGTCAAATGACACAATTGACTCTAGCCAGTCCCATAGACTTGTTGAGGGTTTAAAGAGTTTTCTCTCTCTCTCTTTTTTTTTTCCTTCAGGGAGTTGCATGATTTTTCCCTAAAATTTCTTTGGTTAAGAGGAAGGGGAAGGCTGGAGAGAAAATGAGGTGGCAGAGGAAGTAGAACTTTGTATCTCTGATCTAGGCATTTTATTACCTGGCACCACACAAGGGTAAGATATAGTCCAGAGGATTTTTAGGGGTAAAAGTGGAAGGCACACAAAGTAGGGTTTTAACTCCAGGCTGGATTAGCTTTCTCCCAATGTATGAGAACTAGAATACAGTTTAAGGCTACTGGGGCTAATCTCTTTCCAAAGACGCCCATCTGGTCAACAGGAGAAATTAATATTCTTCCTATTAATGTAACCTTAACCCTATTTCCAGCAGACTAATAACCCTGGCCTTATTATGCCTAGGGGGCATTAGCTCTCTCCTGCCTGGTTATGCTTCAGAGCTTCTTAACACTGAGACACTGTGAAGGATGCCTGGCTCTGATTGGTGCTCCTTGGTCTGTAGTTTCTCACTGCCCACCTCCCAACTTTCTGCTGTAGTCTCCAGTTCACCAAGGCAGTTATGAGGTTATTTAAGCAGGTGTAATTTCTACTGGCTTGTGAGTACCTACAGTACCATGCCTTTCTTTTTATTCTTCTAAATGTTTGTAACAGCCAGTAATTAATTGGCGATAGAGTAGTGATATAACTCAGGTCCGTTTTCTCCTAGAACTTGGAATCTTGCTCAGAGTACGTACTTAACAATGTTTATTGAATTAGTAACCCAAAGAAAGATAAAAATTGAAATACAGGAGGTCCTTGAAGATGTTTTCTTTCTGTGCGCTAAGATCAGGAAGCTCAGCTCTACCACTTAAATTCACTATGTAAATTTAGTTAAATTAACTCATCTCTGTAATATTTAGTATCTACACATATAAAATGGAGCTGATAATAATAATAATAATAATAATAATAATATTGTGTTTAGTACTTATATGCCAGGTACTAATTTAAAAACTATGCATGTGTTACCTGATTTCTTACCGAGTTCTTACAGGGTATAATTAATATAAGGCAAATACTTAACAATGTTGTCTGTTGTCTGACAAGCATTTACAGGTATTAGTAACTGTTATTGTAATCAGTTCTCAATTCTTGCTCAGGATTGACACTGGATCTTTTTGCAGCATCTGTTTTCTTATTCTGTTGAAATTCAGGGAGAAATTCATTTATCTTTGAGGTTTCTTGTACCTGTGCGCACCTGTGTTTCAACCACCCATAGCTATTCTTCTAGGTTATATGCTTCAAATTGCCCTCTCATTCCATGTCCTATTCCCCCTCTGAAACTATTTCCTCCTCTTCTCTTGGTGGTCATGGTGACAAAAAAGGATGACTGTTTTAGGCTCTCCAAATCTCAAAGTCTTCACAACCTTACTGACAATGAATCTTTTGTTTTCATATTATAACCTCCATCATCCTGTAAGTGTTGAGTTGGATAGGAGGGAATATTATTATACTATATTACATTATCAAAGTGCTTTAGAGTTTACAAAGATCTGTCATCTACATCTCTGTACTTAAGCCTTCCAGCAGCTCCAGGTGGTTCTTATTGGAATTTTCCAGTTAGAATTGGCTAGTGTGATTGCTAAGCTTCCAATTATCAACCTGAATGGATTAATGTGATTGCTAAGCTTCCAATTATCAACTTGATTGGATCATTCTGGTGCTATATTCATCAGTGGATTCATCCACTGCCGGTCAGGGCTGAATGTGCTGTTAGCAGGTGGGGCCTCGTTGGAAGTGGCCACTGGGAGGATGGCTTTGGAGGGTAAATCTCTCACCAACCATCTTTCCCTGTGAGCTGCTTCCCAGCAGCCATGAAGTGAAGCTTCCTGTGGCCTGAAACTATGAGCCAAATAAACCATTTACTTCTTTTTGGTCTTTTTTTTTTTTTTTTGCTATCAGGGATCGAACTCATGATTGCATGCTTGCAAGGCAGGCGCTTGTGCCACTGAGCTAAATCCCCAGTTTTACCATTTACTTCTTTAAGTTGTATACATCAGGCATTTTGGTCACAGTGATGCAAACTGACCAATAAATCCAGTAAGTTTCACAGCTGCATTTGAAGGGTAGGACAGTTACCTTAGTCATCTGGTGAATTCTTAATTTAGAGCTTATAATAAGCCTTACAGTGGCCTCTGTGAATAGGAAAGGTAGATTGTGTCCAGAATAATGAACTTCCAAAGGAAGGGGATGATGTTTTTCTGGAGCATCTTCAGAGCTCAGATCAATAAATGTTTGTTCAATGAGAAAGTGGATAAACGATAAGAAAGACTTTTAAGATTTCCTTACTTGGCACTACAACTAAAATTATTCAAATTTTAAAAGTTTAAACTTGTTCAGTTCTCAATGAGTTCTCAATTGTGGTAATAACCAATTGCAGTCTTTGGGACTCTTAAATCTTCCCCTTTCAGGGAGTGAAGTGTTTATATTGGTGTGAGAAGAAATGGTTTTATGTGAGGGAAGTCCTTAGATGGAGTCTTTGGAAAGCTGGATGTACTTTCAAACTATTCATGTAAAGATTTAGAAAGTTCCCGAATATGAGACATGGAGAGAGCGGCAGGGCAATAAATGAGATACATAAGGTCCAAGCCAAGAATCTCTGCCCACTTGTGCCTGAAGGCGGGAGACAGGCCTCCTGGTTGTCCAACTTGAGAATTCTGTCTTTGTGCAGTGCTTCATATTTGACCTAGCTCCCTGGGCATTCTCATAATCAGCTCCATTTTTTAGAGAGGTTTGTATGGAGGAGGGAAGAAAGTTCTAGGCTCATTTTGAGACTCTAGTGGCAGTTATGTACTCTCTCTAGAAAAATGTCCACAGATGAGCAACTCTAACCAGCCCCCCAAAATCCCAGGGTGCAGTTGAAAAGCTCCTGTCGCTCACCACGTTTCCCAGGAAAAGAGACAATTGTCTTTGTTTATAAGTGGTTTTAATGTGCTCCATGGTTCCCAGCTTTGTCTTCTTTCTCTGAAAAATTACCACTCCACTCTTTTTGTGCTTTGGGGTGTACTCAGTTCTCACTTTGGTAGGGAACTCTGATACTGTCTGGAAAATGGACAGATTTTCCTATCTAGAGTTGCTCCATTATCTAGAATCCGCCTATGGTCACTGGTTTTTCACAAAACTGAATGTATTCCTTAGCTTTGGCTACATCCCTGAAGTCTTAAGGGAAGAGTATAAAGTTGATCCCGATAGATTTTATTGGGCAGATTCAGAAAGCCAGCTGCGGTATTTTAAAGAATGAGGTCACAAAAGATGGGAAAGAAGCAATATATAAGATTGATGGCTGCATTCCATTTCACTTTGTCCTTGTAGGAGATGATTAATCAAAGGTACTTGAATTCCACCAAACTGTTCTCTCTCCTGACCCTCATTTTTATTCTGTTATAGTGATCTACTGGGTCATTTTGCTCGTATTAATTACAAAAACTGAATATTTGGGGCCCGTAGAAATATGACATGAAGCAAGTCTTATGACTTCCCTTCTGTTGAGTCTGTTATCTTGGTTTCCCCAGATGGAAATTTTCTTTCTTGAGCTATTGATTAGGTGCCTTTGCAGGCTCAGTGATTAGGGGTTTCCCATCACTGAAAAGAAAAAAAGAGCTGTTAGTTGGAGCCTTCTTCTGAGACCCTGGAATCATCTCCAGAGTTCACTATTCTTATGTTCCAATTTTTCAGTTTCCATTTTTAAAAATAACATGAAAACATATAGGACCCATAAATAAACCTACCCACACTTGCTGTGAAAGCACATTTATAGTGAAAATAATCATACTATAAATTCATTCAGGAAATGTTTACTAGGATCTACCTTTACTTAGCAAGACACTAGTGTAAGGAAACAAGCTATTGAAAATTCTCACTATTAGCTTTTATGTTACTTCTATGTGAAGAACATTTGGAAAGATGTCTAACGTTCCCATGCGCCTTTCTTCTTGCCCATCTTCCAAAGGATCTCTCTTGTTCTATGTATAACTCTCAAATTGGAACTGCTTCATTGTGTTGAAGCACTTAGAATCCATGTCTGTCACTCTTTTGGATCTCAGAAAAATTTTTTTTTTCCAGTACATTTTTCAGTTTATTCCTGTGGCTCAAAAGTGGTCATTGGTCAGCCATTTTGAATTTTACTTCATCATCACACAGTAGTAGAGAGATATTTCTTGTTCTTTTTATGAGTGTTACCTCCATACCTAACATGACCTCTGAAGTTTATTGAGACACCTAGGGTCAGAAATATGAGCCTGGCTTTTTGTTAGGCCTGACCTATTGACCTACAACAGCAGCTGGTGTGATTCCTGTAGCTGCTGTCATCCTGTAGAGCCTTTTACCCAGAGGTCCTCTGAATAGATCTCTCTGATGCCCTATTAGTCTGGGTAGAGAAAACAATGATAAGGAGAAGGCAAACAGAAAGCTGAAGAATGAATTCATGAGAACAACAACAACAATGAAGAAAACTGCTTTGAAAGAAGTGTGAATCCTTGAACTTTATTAGTTATTCTGCCACATTTGGAGTGAAAGATAGACAACTCAGTTCCCTACCCATAAAATGAAATCTTCTGAGTTAGGGAGACACTGTTTCCCTAAAGGTGCCTTTATGGCAGAGGAGAGGTCACCACCATGGGCCACCCTGCCCATGCGAGTATGACCCATTGTTGGCCCAGGTCAGGAGTTACCTAGTGAATGCCAGTTATCCAGAAACTTGAAATTCTGTTCCCTAGTCCCTCTCAGTTTTAATCACATGTCCACTAAAGCACTTTTTTGCTGATCATATTATGCTGAGTTAATCTGCTTCCCCTGGCTAAAGAGCTCCTCAAAGATAAGGATTTTTTTGTTTGTCCCAGAATCCCAAGGGCCTGGCCTAAGGTAGGACTCAAATAAATATTGGCTAACTGCTGCCATTACATCCTGCATCTACCACCTCCCAGTACTCTCACGTAGCATTAGTTTTCTCCCTCACCTCCTCCATGAGAACCTAGGAAGTCTGGAACTGTTCCTTAAAGTCTTTGTGTTCCCAGACCCCAGAGGAGTGTCCAAGGTTTTTCAGGATATACATAAGCTATAGACTATCAGGGTAACAGCCTTGGCTCTGAAGGAAGTCTCTCCATCCCGCTGGGCCTGTGCAGTCACCTTTGTGCTATCAAAAATTACATAAAAAGTTGGAATTTAGGCAGCAGTTGTAGATATCCCTGATGGAGTAAACAGACAAGATAATGAATAGAAGGCTTGGGTTTTATTTCTCTACTCTGTACCCTTGGGTAAGGCATAGAACATAGTGAAAATAATACTTGTTATCTCTACCAAAAGTAATTTTTATATTTTATGTTCAGTAACTATTTTAAGAAATATAACACTTTTTTTGCACACTTATGAGAAATAATGTGGGCTCTATAATGTGGTTTTTGTTTTCTTTCTTTCTTT
>PVJX010043132.1:0-13823 GCA_004027295.1 Dolichotis patagonum | reverse complement strand
AAAAAAACAGTTCTCTTTATCCTTTGTACATCCAAGGAAACAACCATTCTCTAAGTATTAATAAAGATGAAAGACTCATCACTTGGTAAATGAAGAAAAAGTTCTGTAATCCAGTAATAACTCCAGCACCGTTACCATACAGGATCAAAGCTGAGTCACACGCAGAGATGAGGTGACCTTAACATTACCAAGCCTGCCACCCTTCTTTTGTTCCCCACTTGCTCCAGGAGTGATTATACATATACTGTAACTTAAGTCTTTCAGTACTTCAAATTTGTGGCTCTTGGTTAGAATTGTTTTATTTTCAGACACAGGAATGAGTTAGGAAGCGGCAATTTGTTACACATCAGACTTGGGCAGAGCAAGCAAGTTTGGAGCACAGACATCTGTTAATTATAGTATAACAACAAGTTGTGCAAGTGTCTGGCCATTTTGTAATCACTAAAAAAAGTTTTAATATCGGGTCCTGGCTTATTATGTAACCATTTAAAAATTAAGAAACTCAGATGTTATTAAACTTAAAGAAGAAAAACTATGAAATTGGTTAGACCTATATACAGCAATTTTGCTTTCCTCTAGACACTAGTGAAAAGGAGACAATAAAATTCTAAGACATAGCTGGGCAGAGAACTGAGGAAATAGAGACTGCAGCACATTTTTGTGCTGCATCAATTTCATTTAAAGAAGAGAAAAAGTAAAGGAAGAAAGTTAAATGAGAGTCTTGAGTAACAAACTACACCTCTGCCTTAATTATCCCATTAATCTATGGGGAAACAAACCACCTATTTTAAGTTCTGATTAGCTGTTCCCTTTTATAAGCTTGAGTTAATCTTTGGAGAGTTATGGATAATTGTTTGCTCCTATTAGAATTACATCAAATCTTGGTTTTTATAGGCCTATGTTTCAATACATTTTCTATTCCTGTGAAAACGAATTATAGAAAAATAAAAAACCCTATTTATTCTCTCATAGTTCTGTAAGCCTGAAGCCTATTATGGGCTCGGCTGGCTTCTTTATTCAAGTTCTCACAAGACTGAAATCATGGTATCCCTTCTGTAGCGCTGGCCTTCTCCTAAGCTCATGTGTTTGCTGGTACAATTAAGAATTACAGTATGTACAACAGAGGGCTTGTTTTCTTACTATCAGGTTGGGGTTATTCTTGGTTCCTACAGCCTACTTGCACTTTCCTGTCACATAGTCCTCCCCCACGAGACTTTGGTTCCTCAGAGTCAACATGAATCTCTGTTGCTTTTAATTTCTCTAGCTTTTCCTTGACTATGACTTCTATATTTTCTTTTATAGTTTACTCCATTATGACAAGTCCACCCTGGATAATCTGCCTTTAAAATTCAAATGATTAACACAGGTACTGGTAATTAAAGAGTAAACAAAGTTGGGCTTAATTCTGATGGAGGTGTTAGTCTGCAGTTGTGGTATCTGTATTAGTTGACTGCTGTCAAGGAAATCTATAGTTTGGTAAATACAAACTTTGAAGTGAATATATGTTAGCTAAAATGAAAATACTTTTTTTTTTTAGAACTGTCCCACATTTTAAATTTATATATTACCTTATAGTGCAAGTCTCATTATGTCATAGGAAGGGTCTACTTCAAGTTGGACTATTATTCAAATATGTATGTGGTTTATATTATAGAATTCACTATTTTTCACAGTAACATTAAAATAAAGCATATGAGCATAGAAATAGCCATAGAGACTTCTTACTTCCTTTGTACATCATTCCCTCTTCTCTATTTATAAATAATTCACTAAATCCTGAAAAGCCTACATTCCAAAAATGTTATTTAATCCCATTCCTGCTCATCATCCTCAGAATGCCACAATTTATGCTTGTAAGGCCTCTCCATTGATTCTTCTCTACTCTTCCTGCTATGAACCTATTCCTAATCCATTTCATCTTTATGGCTGCCAGATTATTTTCCTGAAAACTGAAAAAAGTCCCTATCTTTATGGAGTTCACAGTAGAAAGAACCAAACACACACAGACACACAGATACACACACACACACAAAATCAAATTAACATGTAATAATGAACTATAATGAAAATAAAAACAGGTAAGGAATTTGTAATTTTTCTGAGTGCTAGGGAGATGGTGATAACATATATCAGAATAGTTCAGGAATTGGTAGTAAGAGAAACCACATCAAAAGTGTCACTAATTTACCTCACTTAATTCTGAAAATTAGTTCCAGATTAATTGCATGTGTAGTTCTGATGAGTCTGCACGGAAAGGCAGTCTGTACAAGAATCATATACAAACCTTGTGAAAATCAAGTACACTCCAGGACTCCAACTTTAAGGTGAATGATTCAGCACACATTTCTGAGATTCATTCACGTTATTTTTTTCTTTAAGTAGTATTTCACTGGATGAATACACTGTTTTTTTTTTTTTTTTTACTGGCTCTCCCACTGATAGACACCTAGATTGCAATTTTTTGGTGACTATATATAAAGTTGCTATGAGCATTTCTGTACAAGTATTTTTGAGGATATATGCTTTTATTTCTCTTGGATATGTAACAGATGTGGGATTGCTAGGTCACAGGGTAGATATGTTTGACTTATGTGAAGCTGAGAAGCACATAATTTTGGCATCAGGTAATAAACAGTTTAGAACTGATCAAAGTGGAGCCTAGAAGAGATGACAAAGGATCTGTTATAAAGTGTTATGCAAACTCTGCCACTCACTAATGGAAATCTGGGGCTCTATAAGAGCTTTTCACACAGTCAGAGGGGTGAAAGCTGTGGAAATACCTATAGGTAAATGTAGTTTGACAGCACATTTGATAGTAAATGTGTGTGAAACACTTCGACAAATTTTTTGCCTCTAAATTTCTTGGCATTCTATTTTATTATGATTAAGCTCAGAAAGGGGGAATTCCTGAATAGGACAGACTTAAGATCAGATAAAGCCATTATAGGAAAGGTTTGACAGCATCTTTGGGTGAAGGCTGTTTGAGGTTGGCCATGGCGGTAGGAAAATTGTCTCGCTGATGGTCTAAGCTAAACTGATGGTCCTTGAATATTTCACATCAGCACTCTCAGGTTATCCTTAGCATGTAACCTGTCATCCTTCAGCATGTAACTAGACTCCACTTGATGGCAGGTAGAAAATACGAGAAAGGAACAGGAACTCTTTTCACTTTCCCACCAGAAACATACAGGTAACTGTCTCCATCCTTTATCCTCTCCTGTTTCCCTCCAGGGACAATAAAGAAGACATCCCACCTAAAGCAATCTATTTCATCTTTTCTTCCCTTGTGCTACCTGTATCACTGCTTGCTATGATTTGATAAGCCCCTCCAAAATTCATGTTGAAATCTGTCATTTTAACATTATTAAGTGCTGGCACCTTTAAGAAAGGCAAGCAAGGACTTGAACACTCTACCTTCACGGATGAATATCACTACCTTGGGAATGAGTTCTTGATACAAAAAAAAAAAAAAAAAAAACCATGAAAACCGAGTTTCTGTTTTTGGGTCTCTTGAATGCTCTCTAGTTCCTCCTATGCGGTTATAAATATACTCAGACTGCTCAGCCCCTAAAACTGTGGGCCAAATAAACTCGTTTATAATTTATCCAGTTTGTGGTACTGTTATAGCAGTGCAAGACAAAGACAGAGACAAGTTCCTGTCACTATCCCAGTCTTCCCTCGTAGGTCCATTCTGAAAGCTAATTTCTCCACACCAGGCAGGCCCTGGTTCCTGCCCCATCTCTATAGCTTCATTGGAGCTAAAACCAATACGGCCATCTCCTCCTTCTCTTTTGGGTCATCAAGACCTGTCACACAGACACTGTGCCAAGTCTGGGGGAAAAGGACCGACAGAATTCCCAGGTGCAGAGGGCAGTCAGCGAAAGCTCGTAGCCTGTGCCTCGCTGGGTTGGGAAACCGTCTCTGTGCCGCATGTATTTTCCTACATGTTCATTTTCAAATAAAGTTGTGCACAGGCCACGGTATGCAACAAGTGGGGTACACAGTGGCACCGCACCACCAACTGGGTTCTCCCCTGGATGGACGGGCGCTGTCACTCAAAGGCAGAACATCTGCCTTTCTCCTCAGGGCGCACGGGGCCCTTCCGGCAGAACCCAGTTTGCGTTCGAGTCGGTGCCAAGTTGAGGGGACCTTGAGAAAAGCCGAGCGGCTCCTGGCCAATGGCAGCGGCTGAACTTACACCTCAGGACGTCAGCACGGCTGTGGAAACGGATGTCACACAGCTGGCTCGGAAGTGTCTCCTCCCGCTTCAGAAGCTGGGCGCGCGCAGCGGCCTGAGAAACCTCGGGCGACGCGAGGGAGGGCCGCGCGTCGCGCCCTTGAGTTCCGCACCCTCGCCGGCCACCGCCCAGCCAACAGCGCCAGCCCGGGTTCAGCGCCGGGAGCAGCCGCCGTCCGCGTCCACGCCCCGAGCGCGCCGCCGCGGCCAGCTCCGCCCCCTCCGGGACGGGCCGCGCGCTCCTGCGGCTCCGAGCTGTGTCTCGGGCGCGCGCGCCGGCGGCGGAGCCGCAGTTAAAATGGTCCGAGCAGGACCCGGCGTTGCCCCCGCCGCGACGCTGACTAACTGAGGCGGCGAGCCGGGTCCGGACTGGTCGCCTAGCCGGCAGACTCCGCTCGCTTTCTCCCTCGCGTTCCCAAAGCTCGGCCCACCGTTCTCCCGGCTTCCCGGGGCAAAGCATGTAGCCCCCGTCGGGCGCCGGCCGCCCACCCCCACCGTCGCGTGTGCCCGCGTGTGCGCAGGGCAGGGCGGGCGACCCCGCTGCGGGCCCGAGGCCCAGCCGCGAGCGGCCGCCCGCGCCTCCCTCCTCCCCGTCCCGTCCCCCTCAGCGGGGCCTTCTATATGGGCCACCTTCTCTCGAAGGAGCCGCGTAACCGCCCGAGCCAGAAGAGGCCTCGCTGTTGCAGCTGGTGTCGCCGCCGGCGCCCTCTCCTCAGGCTGCCCCGCCGGACGCCGGCCAAGGCGCCTCCCCAGCCGGCGGCGCCCCGGAGCCGGGACTGCTTCTTCCGCGGGCCTTGCATGCTCTGCTTCATCGTGCACAGCCCCGGCGCGCCCGCCCCCGCCGGCCCAGAGGAGGAGCCGCCGCTCTCGCCGCCGCGGGACGGGGCCTACGCCGCCGCCTCTCAGCACCTGGCGAGACGCTACGCGGCCCTGGCCGCCGAGGACTGCGCCGCCGCCGCCCGCCGCTTTCTGCTGTCCTCGGCCGCCGCTGCCGCCGCCGCCGCCGCCTCCGCTTCGTCGCCCACCTCCTGCTGCAGAGAGCTGGGGCTGGCCGCGGCCGCCGCCTGGGAGCAGCAGGGCCGGAGCCTCTTCCTGGCCAGCGTGGGGCCCGTGCGCTTCCTGGGGCCGCCTGCCGCCGTGCAGCTCTTCCGGGGGCCGCCGCCGCCGCCGCCGGCCGAGCCCCCCGCGGGCCCTGAGATGGTGTGCAAGCGGAAGGGGGCCGGGGTCCCCGCCTGCACCCCTTGCAAGCAGCCCCGCTGTGGCGGAGGGGGCTGCGGCGGCGGGGGCGGTGGCGGGGGCGGGCCTGCGGGGGGAGGTGCCTCTCCGCCTCGGACCCCGGACGCCGGCTGCTGCCAGGCCCCGGAGCAGCCAGCGCCGCAGCCCCTTTGCTCCCCACCCTCTTCCCCCCCTTCGGAAAGCACCCCCATCGAGGCCAGCGGGGACGTGGTACGAGCCGGGGGCACCGCCCCCTCTTCCGCTCAGCAGCAGCTTGAATGCGGCGACGCGAACGGACAGGAGCCCCCAGAAAATCCCTGCGATTGTCACAGGGAGCCGTCCCCCGAAACCCCAGACATCAACCAGCTGCCGCCGTCCATCCTGCTTAAGGTGGGTCTGGGCGAGAGGCGCAGGGAAGCTCCCTTTTCCCTAACCCAGGCCCCCGCCTCCGAGGCTTTAATCTCTCCTCCCCTTCTGCGCAGGGGAGGGGTCCCTGACAGCTGGGGGACGTCCGAGGGGAGACTGCCACACTGCCACGCCAGGAGTGCTTGTGGTCCTGACCGGGTTAGAAGTAGAAAAACTTGGAGTCAACCTAATGCTTTTTCGTAGCCTAGATCTGTTAATGCACAATTCAGGGTTCGTGTGTCATGTCCCACTCCACTGGTTTATAAACTATTTGTAGGTTTTATATACCTACATGTGTGAAGTACAGATACATACATTTATGTACGGAGGGAGGGGGTAACTTGTGCATTGGCTACTTCATGGGTAAAAGCTTACTCAGTATTTGAAAGTCTCTGAACAGTACTTTTAGGTTGGATAGCTGTTGGTTGATAGCAATTAACTTGCACTGAGTGTTTACAATCATCAGTCCCTATGCCAGAGTTTTATATACATATATTATTTATTCTTCCAGTTCGTGCTTCGAGACAAGTAGTGTCCTTTATTTTATAGGAGGAAAACACTAATTTTTCAGTGTTTTGGGACAGAAAACTTTTAATAGTGAGTCAGGCAGAAATGGTTTTGGCTTCTGTGGAATTAACAGTCTAGAGGTGCTTGAAGCTGTTGAGTGATTTGTACAAGGTCATGCACATTAAGGGCGAATCTGGGTTTTAAACGAGGGCATTTAAACCAGTTTACCTTGAAAAACCTCATTTGTTTGTTATTTTGTATTGCCTTCGTACACTTTTACCCTTACATAAAAGCATGCAGATTACCAGGACAGCGGTATGTCTTGTGGAGAGAGGTGATAAAGAAGAGTATCCTGTAGGAACTTTTGTCACTTTAGAGAGATCACTCATTTTACAGTTTTGTCAGTGTTAGTGACAATTTTAAGTATGTGGTAGTTAGTAGTATTTTTTTTTTCAATGTTGTTTGATGGTCTTTAAGTGACCACCCTCATCTCTTTCTTTCTGGATTTTAGTATATAAACCTCTTTACATTGATATTTAAGATTAGTCAGAAATAAACATAAGAATTTAGTTACTTTTGTTGTTAAAGTAACTGCCCTGAATTACAATTGTCTTTGACACCAGTATACTTTTTTTAATTAGATTTTTTGCACTTTTATATTCGTGTGTGTTTGAATCTATTTTATTGTGATATTAATGCCCTTCTGAATAATACAGTGAAAGAGTGGAAAGGCTTATATTTCTGCTATCAAAATGTAATGCTTTAAACATTATGGAGGTACATCTGTAAAAAGAGTAATTGTTTACTGTGTGCATAAAATGCATTTTAGGGCAGAGGAAACTTTTAAGTTCTCTAAACCACTGGATAACATGGGCAAATAAAATATCAGCAGATACTTGCTATAGAGTTTTCATTGCTGTTTTCTTTGGCAAGTAAGACTGCTTAAAAACCAACCGAACAAAAACCAGGTACTTCTTTCAACCTAAGCCACTACCTAAGTAGAGAACATTTTAATATCAAAAAGACCAAAAGGACATAATCTCATAATAAAGAGTAACTATAGAGTAAATTTATCCTATTTATTACATTATTCTTTTTTACACTTGTTCTGGATTGTTGCAGATTTGGTCAATGGAACATTAGGAATTGCTCATGGACTTGCACTGTTATGTTGGATTATTGGGCATGTTATATAGATTTTCATTCCACATACCTATTAGAAACTTGATTAAACATTCTCTAAATCTCATGATGCTAGTGGTATTCAATATGAAGTGAGTTAAATTGTTTGGGATGAGTTGAGGTAGAGACTTGTCAAGTGTCTGCCAACCCAAGTAGAACTTCCGGGGGGCAGAGGTGCTATGTATAGAGATCATTGCTATATGGTATTCAGTAAATATTAATGAATGAATGAATAAATCAGAAGTTTAGAATCTGGGTAAGACTGGGAGACTGTGCCACATCACTAAGAGAAGGTTCAGAGAAATGTTAATGTTTGAGTGACTTACTTGAACCAAATGATGGTGAAAGACTTCTTACGGCTTTTGGTCAGGATTGGAGGTGTTTGGCTTGGGAAAGACAGGACTTGGAGTTGTGACAAGTTTTTCTCACTATTAGCAGGGTTGTTTCATAGAGAAGCACAGATCCCTCACCTACTTTGGAAAATATTCTTAGAAAGTGTACCTCACTACCCCTGATAAGGTTCAGTAGCCTTCACCATGGAATTGCTTCTTCTTATGAATTAGCAAATTGATATTGCTGTTATAAAAATGAGGAAGCAGAAGACTTTGGGAGAGAAATATGAGGAAATGTGGTTGAAAAGATGATTTGGAGGAAAGTAGCTATCTACTTAATTTTTCCCAGGTATGACAAAAAAGAACAAAATTCTTTTGACTTGGTAGGCTAATTTTGAGTAAATATCAGGTTTTTTCTTATCTTTTAATATAAATAATAAAATTTCTTACTTTAACACATCCAAATAATGATGTCTTGCTTCACCCCTACCCTCCCAGTGATTTCCACTCCAGAGGTAGCCACTATTAATAATTTAGATTGTTTTTCTAGACTTGTGCCGTCCAGTATACTAGGCACTAGCTACATGTATTTAAATTTAAAGTAAAAATTAAGTAAAATTTAAAATTCAGTTTTTCAGTTTTAATGCATTTTAGAACTCTATAGGCACATGTGGTTGTTGGCTACTGTCCTTGACTGTACGGATACAGAACATTTCTGTCACTGAAGAAAGTGCTATAAAATCTTCATAGTTTTTTTTTCATAAATAGCATTAAAATGTACATGTGTTATAACTTTTTTGTTAACAATATTGTTTGACGGTCTTTAGTTTTTTCATTCTTTGTAACTGCTGCTTAGTAACCTATAGTATTATACCATACTACATTTCTTTACTAAGGGATGTTTCTTATTGTTATTAAGAACAATGCTTTATATATATATATATGTTTATATATATGATATGCAACTTATATATAAAGCATATATATGTATATATGTATATATGTATATATGTATATATATTCATATATATTTATACATATATATATATGAACAGTGCTTTAGATGTCTTTTATGCACATGTGGTTATATTTTTCTAGAGTATATTTCAAGAAGTGGAACTTTAGTGTCAAGGAGTGTGTATGTTTGGAATTTTAGAAAATTTTTTCTAATGCTTAGAGCTGTCTAAAACGAATTTAAAAAAAGAAAAACTAAAATTTAAAAAAGATAAAAATGAAATGAGTTCTTAAAATATAAAGTAGGACTTACTAAAAATAATTACGTTAATTTCAGAACAGGAAGAGATTTTTGAGACCATTTGGTCATTATTTCTCTCTTTTTAAATGCATATACAGATATCGATGGTTAAGTAAATTTGCTTACCCTGAAGCATTATACTGAATGGCACCCCTTAGGCTGGATCCCAGCTCACTGATTCCAAGTTTAGAGATCTTTTCAAAATATTGTTTAAGAGGCCCTGTATACTTTCTTAGGGACTTTATTAAAGGGATTCCTGAATTGTATGGGGTTTATGCCACATAACTTCTAAACCACTGATATGCAATTAATTTTATAATTGGACCTATAGGGTTGAGTGTGGCCTTTAAATACAGAAATCTGAGAAGCAGAGAATGGCTCTTCAAAGGTCAACTGTGGGAGTAGCATTTTTCTTCGGTGTTTAAACCTGTCAGTCTTTGGTTACTAGATTATTTTCAATCAACTTAGGTAGAGTTCATCTTTGCTACTTGTTGCTTTTGTAACTTGAGCAACTCTACCTACTGAAATTACAATTAGATTTTGGTATGGCAGAACTACAATGCAACAATTTTTTTTTTTTACCTAGTTCCTATTTGAATAATTTGGTATGTTGAGACTTACATTTAAATATTAGAGATTTTTTTTTTTGTGCTTTATGTTTAAATTATCTTGCTCTGTCAGAAGACCTGTTTCTTTCTAAAGTAAGCTTGGAGGGGGCCAAATCTAAAATCTATCACTATCATTAGAAAACTATTTCACAAACATTTGCTCCTGATATTTTCAGTAGCTATTGAATACTTATTTTTATAGGTTTATAACTTAACAGTTGATTCAATGGTCAAGGCAGTTTTATGAGAGAATTGTGTTTTAAAGAAAAAGTTAAGTACCTGATCTATTTTTTTTTCTAGATAAGAAAACAGGAACAAATGTATGTGGAAATGAAAGTCATAGGAGAAACATAATACCACTTTTTAAAGTGTAGATTTCTAGTGAGTGGGAGGAAGAATTAGGTTAATATGTACTGTTTCATGAATGCTTGATTTAAGGTTCTTTTTACCAAATTACCCTTGAATAGATGAGGAATGGTTTTAGTTAATACTGAAATGAACTTTAGGAAGTCAGATTTATAGTCCTTTTTTTTCCCAGAGGGTACAAAGTGGTCTTGATTAGTCTACGAAAAAGTGAGATTTGTTTACTTCTTTTTTTTTTTCACTTTTTTATTGGTCACATAGATTGATGGATTTTGTTTTATAGATTTGTAGGTGCACATACTTGGATTATTTTTACCTCCCACTCCATTTGCCCTGCCTTTCCCCCTAGTTTTACATTTTTGGGGAGAGTTTCAGTGTGTATCTTTAGTTCACATTGATCCTACTTATTACCTACCCTTATATCCCTCTCTCCCTCTTTCAGTGTGTATCTTTAGTTCACATTGATCCTACTTATTACCTACCCTTATATCCCTCTCTCCCTCTTATTTCCTTTCTTTTGTCCAGTAATAGCCCCCCTTCCACTTTTTTGTCATATGTTTTAATTTCTACACTTTAGAGAGAACATGCAATATTTGTCTGAGTCTAGCTTATTTCATTTAACATAAAGGTTTCCAGACTCATTCATTTTCCTACAAATGACAAAAATTTTGTTCCTGTGGGTAAATAGTACTCTACTGTGTGTGTGTATGTGTGTGTGTATGTATGTATGTATGTACGTATTCTTTGTCCATTTATATGTTGCTCTGATCATGCTGATCTCATCTGTTTACTTCACATTTATGAATTCTGTGGTTTTTGGTGCTTTGTCCTGGGTAGCTGTTGCCTTTCTTTGTCACCTTGGGGTACCAGGTTATAGTCTTGATAGCGGAAGGGAGAGAAGATAAGTGAGGGTTTTTCTTTCTTTTTTTTTTTTGGTACCAGGGGTTGAACTCACAGCCTTGTGCTTGCCAGGCAGGCACTTACACCGCTGAGCTAAATTCCCAGCCCTAAGTGAGGGTTTTTCATATTAGCACGATAGGTTCTAAAAAGGAAGCTGAATCTTTGATTATATATTTTATTTTATGCTTATTATCTACTTGCTGAATTCCTTTTCTCTTGAATGAATGAAATTATTCTAGATCTATGTGAATTTAGTAAATGATGTATATATTGTGACAGTCATCTTTTACAAAAGAGAAAATGTTTACAGGAGACACTCAAAGAAAGGACTAGCCAAACAGTACTGCTCAGACACAAGGACCATGCTTTGCATACTGTTTACTAATGAACAAATTTGTCTTTGAAGGCCTGTCTTTTAAACAAATAATATGTTCTTACAAAGGCTTTATTTTCTCATATAAAAAGAATGAGTAGGATTTAGAGTTATGAAGAATTTCGTTTATCCTTTCCACAGAAGGCAAGTATAAAGTGGCAAAATTGCCTGTAAGTATTAAGATTCTAGAAGTTAATCAAAGGTAGAAAAAAATTGCATTTATTCTTAGGAAAAAAAAAGCATTTATTCTTAGGAGAACTTTCAGAGCTTCAGATAAGAATATTGTAGTGAAAGTCCATGACATTTTTGCATGGGGCCTTTACTGTGACCTCCTGTGCTAGCCAGCACTTGTGGCAAGAGCTATAGTTGGAAAGCCAGCAGCTTTGTTGCCAGAGGACTAACTCATATTATGACAGTGAATAAAAGATCTGTACATGTCTACTATAAGTGGTAAAGAATGTAGGAAATATACAAATTCAAACCAAGTATTTGCTAGTCAGAGATTATGGTGATAGTGGAAGACTATCCATAAATCACCTACGCAGACTGGAAATAAGGGATAATCGCTCCACACATTCTGGTTTATTGTAAAAGCTATGTGTCTGTACATATGAGGGTGGATGGTAGTTGGAGGTGCTGAAAGTGTCTAGCAGAAAGCAAGTGTCATTGTCAAGGTAGATTTAAAAATTGGCTAGATCAGCAAGCCCCCTTCCCCCCATTTGATAATCCTAGTTGGGAGGCTGAGGCAATGATCACAAGTTCCAGGCAGGCCTGATTCTGTAATTTACCAAGACTCAAAAAGATTTTTTGAGAAAATCAAAAGGCCTGGGGATATAGCACAGTGCAGAACTGAGTTCAATCCCTACTACTTTTTAGAAAAAAAATTGTCTAATTAGTCAGATGTAGTGTTGCATGCCAGTATACATAAACCATCATTAGCTTACTTAAGACTTCTGCTTGTTCTAATCTTGTGCTGAATCCCTATAATGAATTTAGTTATTATGATTCTGTTTCAGAATTTTTTTCCCCACAACTTGTACTTTTTATGCATATTTTGTATTTGATATTTCTACATCTGTTTGGCTCTCATGATTTTCTTTTGTGTTTTTCTCTTTCTTCCTTGAGGTATGGAGGATTGAATCAACGTATGCTAGGCAAGCACCTTCCCACTGAGCTTCATGCCCAGTTTTCCTTTAGTTTTTTGCACATGGTTGCCTTTATCTCTTTGAGTATGTCTTAATTGTTGCTTTATTGTCTTTGTCAAAATAAGTTCAATAACTAGGCTTCCTCCTAGGGAGTTTTTATTAAGTTCTTCTTGTGACCATGTCATGTTTGTTTGTTTGTATAACTCTCATATAAGTGTATCTATGTATCTAAGCAGATAGCTATAGATAGATAATTTGATTTAATTTGGTTACATATATTTTATTGTGTGTCTTATATATGCTTTAAAGTGGACACTGAATATTATAATAAAACAATTCTGGGAATCAAATTCTTTCTCCTTTCTAGGATTTATTATTGCTGCTTTTGGTTTCTGCTGTTTCCTAGTGACTTTTCTGGACTAATTTCATGACATCTGGTCCTTGTATGTAGTCCCTGAAGTCTTTGTTTAGTTTACTAAGTCACTAGTGATTTGACATAGATTCCCTTATTGAAACTCAGTTGCCTTTTCTTAATTAAATATTTTCCTGGTTTCTATAAATCTTTTATCAGTTCTAAAGCTTTAATGTAGTTGTTGATGACAGTTTTTCAGTTTATGCTGTTTCTGTTAAAGAACAGACTTGAAATTCTCTCGTCTATAATTTTTGCTGATGTCATCTAACACTTCTGAATAAACTTTATCAAAGAAGACATTACAAGAAAAGAAGATATTTCAAACTGAGCTGTACATATCAGAATTTATGAGATGTAGCTAAAGTGTCAATTAGAAGGAATGTATAACTTGTGGTGCATATATTGTGAAACAGGTCTGACTGTAGACCTGGGCAAGCCAAATATGCTGCCAGTTTTTTGTAAATAAAGTTTTATCCACACATAGCTATGCAGAAAAGGATTGTGCCAGGCTTTATGCCAGTAAAACTTTGTTTTGTGTTTTGGCTAGGAAGATGGGATTTCTGTCCGTGATCCATAGCCACCTTGGCTGCTATATAGTTTCCTGTGACAGGGGCTGCTTTCTTGATGAAGGGGTCAGAAAAAAGTAATGAGGAGTCCTTGCACAGTCTTTGGATCACAGAGTTCCATTCCCTTGTTCTTTTGGCCAGAAGGTTCCTGCACAGCTGCCACATTGTAGTTCTACTGAGGTAGCATTTAGGATATGAGAGCTAGGCAGAAAAAAGGGAGAGGAAAGAAAACAAAGTCTGAAGATTCTGCTTACATTCTGTGTCTTGCAGAGCTGCATTTTGCTGGTCCTTTGGTGCAGAAAGGTGGCCTTTGTTTCTTGGTT
>PVJX010043131.1:0-13813 GCA_004027295.1 Dolichotis patagonum | reverse complement strand
CCACAGTGCCCATGGCTACAGAGGGCCATCTGGAGTCTGCCCCCCATCCACTGGTTACTAGCTCCTGTACCTTGCCTTATCTATGCTGCTGTCAGAATCGTTAGTAACACTGAGGGTGACCTGTAGTTCCACCACCACCTCTTTCTGTGCAGCAGCTAGAGCCACACCACTAGTTGGTCAGAGAGCAAGTACTTCAGGTCCCTCAATGCTACTGATGTCATCAGTGCCAGAGGGCCTTGCTAGTCATGGAGTGCTCATCAATAATACCTGAGCAAATCCCCATTGACTGACAGAGGCCACCATTCCTAATGTAGAACTCACACCCACTGCTGTGTGCACCACACCTGCTTAAAGTGCTAGAATGTCCTCACATAGAGACACTTGGTTTGTCTCTGTCATCACACACATTATGTTTAAAGTTAGAAGCTATGGGGAGACTACACTATCCTGTGCATCTAGAAATACAGTCAACCGTGCATAACAAAGCAACATGCCAGGAGAAACTTCTAAATATTCCTTATTTAGTCTACCTCCAAAAGTGGTAGAAAAGCTGCATCTGCCAGGTTGACAAAACTCAACATAAGAGCACAAAAAAATGTGAAAAAAGAAAAAGAAAAAAAGGGAACTCTGATAACTCCACAAGAACATGACTCCCTAGAAGCAGATCTCAGTGAAGGTGATATAGTTATCTTACAAAGAATTTGAAAGAATAATTACAAATGAAGCTGAGTGAGATCCAAGACAATAAATAGTCAAGGAAAATTAGCAAGGATCTACATTCCGGCTTTTGAGTTCCTGGGGAGCTACCGGGATGCTGGACTGGGTCCAGCGGATTGCAGGGCCTCAGTCACGCATGCTCTGCAGCCTTGTTACAGTCCAGGAGGCAGAAACCTTGCTCGAGGACTCTGGGCTCAATTGGGTTGGCCTGGGAATGGCTTGCAACCAGCACTGCAAGCTGCTGAGTTCATATCCACACCCTAGGAAAGGGGATTGTGCCCCGGTGGTTTCTCTGGCCTCAGTTCTCCACACCCTGCTTCTGCCTCTAAATTTAGGGGGCCAAGTACCTGCAGAGGAGCTGAGACTGCTCCAGTAGCTGAGGGTGAAGGAGGGGATTTGCAACACACCCAGAGGAAGCTTTGGAACACCACTCAAACCAAGGAAATAAAGAAAAATGACAAAAGGAAAGACCAAAAGGCAGGCTCAAATCACCAGCCCATCCCAAGAAAGCCTGGGAGCCATGTACATAGAAGAAAATAGAAGCCATAACCTGAAATGACTGAAATTATATCAACTGAAATAAAAAAGCAACTAGGGGAAATTATGGAGAAATTCAAATTAGAAACAATTGCCCAGGTAAAAGAAGAAATGATAAAAGTAGTGAAAGAAATAGTGAACATATCGAGTGAAGACACAGCTAAAAAATTAGAGGAACAAAGCAAACAGATAGAATCCCTGAATGAACACTGTAAGAAACAAACAGAATGCATAAAGCAGATTCAAAGAGATATACAGACAGGAAATCAAAAATTCTATTGAAAGCTGTAAATACTGCCTCAGTGAAACTGAAGATAGAATTTTAGACCTCAAAGATAAGTTCGCAGCTACTGAACAGGAAAGGAAAGGTCTTTTAAAAATAACAAAGAATCAGGAAATAACAACCCAACAGCTGCAAGATGATGCAAGGAAAAATAACATAAGATTAATAGGGATAAACAAAAAAGAAGGGGACAGCCCAAATGATATCAAGAGGATATTTACAGAAGTAATAGCTGAAAACTTCCCAAACATGAGAATGGAAACAGACATTTGGATGAGTGAAGCATATAGAACTCCAAATAGCCATAACCAAAATAAAACTACACCCAGACACATAATAATCACCATCCCAGAAACCCACCATAAGAACAGAATACTAAAAGCTGTTAGAGAGAAAAGACAGATCACCTATAAAGGAAAACCTATCAGAATCACAGCAGACTTCTCAACACAAACAATGAAGTCAAAAAGAGCATGGAGTAAAGTATTTCAGATCCTAAAGAAAAACCACTTCCAACCCAGATGGACGTACCCTGCAAAACTGTCCTTCAAAATGGATGGAGAAATAAGATACTTCTATGACAAAGAACAGCTGAAAAATTTCATGACCACAAAACCAACCCTACAAGGAATACTGAAAGATATTCTAGATACACATAGGATAAACCCGCCAATCAAGGTAGGCAATTAAATAGAATGGAAAGCTAAAGATACAACAGAAGAAAGATAACATGTTAACAATTAACCAATATATAACAGCTATAAGCATTAATGTAAATGGCCTCAACTCACCAATCAAAAGAAACAGACTGGCAGAATGGATCAAGAAACAACATCCAACCATATGCTGTCTACAAGAAACCCATCTTACCCAAAAGGAAACACCATAGACTAAAAGTCAAAGGATGGAAGACAGTACTTCATGCAACAGGAAACAAAAAAAAAGCAGGAGTAGCAATCCTGTTTTCAGACAATGTGAACTTCAAACCAAGAATGATCCAAAGAGATAAAGAAGGTCACTACATACTAGTTAGGGGAAAAGTTCAAGAGGAAGAGATAACAATCTTAAATATATATGCACCAAATTCCAGAGCACCCAGCTATACAAAGCAAATATTAACAGAAATGAAAAGTCAAATAAGCAATAACACAATTATAACAGGAGATTTTAACATGCCATTCACACAGAGGGACAGATCAACTAAACAGAAAATCAGCAAAGAAATAACAGAACTGAATCATACCTGTGAACAAATGGACTTGATAGATATATATAGAGTTTTCCATCCAACAACATCAGAATATACATTCTTCTCAGCAGTACATGGGACATTCTCTAAAATAGACCATATACTAGCCCACAGAACATATTTAAGTAAATGCAAAAGAATTGAAATTATCCCATGCATGCTACGGGATCATAGCACCATGAAATTAGAAATTAATGATAAAAGCAACTGCAAAAATCTCACAAACACATGGAAACTGAGTAATACACTCTTGAGCAATCAGTGGGTCACAGAGGGAATTAAAGAAGAAATTAAACAATATCTACAAGCAAATGAAAATACAAACACAACTTACCAGATTTTCTGAGAAGCAATGAAAGCAGTCCTAAGAGGAAAATATATTGCATTGAGTTCCCACATCAGAAAAACAGAATCAACAGAAATGAACAACCTGATGCTACAACTCAAATATCTAGAAAAAGAAGAACAAGCCAAGCCCAAAGCCAAAAGAAGGGAGGAAATTATAAGAATTAGAGCAGAAATTAATGCAATAGAGGCTAAGAAAACAGTACAAAGGATCAATGAATCAAAGAGTTGTTTCTTTGAAAGAATAAATAAAATTGATAAGCCCCTGGCCAACCTTATTTAAAAAAGGAAAGAAAAAACTCAAATTCATGCAACAAGGAATGAAAAAGGTGAAATTACCACAGACTCTGTGGAAATACAGAAGATCAGCAACACCTATTTTGAAAACCTCTACTCTCATAAGTTCAATAATGCTGAAGAAATAGACAGATTCCTAGATACATATGAACTACCAAAGCTGGATCAGGAAAATGTAAAACTGCTGAATAACCCAATTTCTATTAATGAAATTGAAAATGTAATTAAGACCTTGCAAACAAAGAAGAGCCCAGGCCCAGATGGATTCACTGCTGAATTCTACAAGAAATACAAAGAAGACTTAATGTTGACACTCCTCAAACTCTTCAATGAAATTGAAAGGGAAGCAATTCTTCCTAAGTCATTCCTGGAAGCAAATATTACTCTAGTACCAAAACCTGAGAAAGACCCAACTAAAAAAGAGAACTATAGGCCAATCTCCCTAATGAACATAGACGCAAAAATTCTCAATAAAATATTAGCAAACAGGATGCAGCAAATCATCAAGATTATTCATCCTGACCAAGTGGGATTCATCCCAGGAATGCAAGGATGGTTCAACATATGTAAATTAATAAATGTAATTCACTGTATCAATAGAGCCAAAAGTAAGAACCACATGATCTCTATAGATGCAGAAAAAGCTTTTTATAAGGTCCAACACTCATTCATGATAAGAACCTTACAGAGATTTGTAATAGATGGGTCTTTACCTCAATATGATAAAGGCCATCTATGACAAACCTACAGCCAGCATCATATTAAATGGCCAAAAACTGTAAGCCTTTACCTTAAAATCATGTACGAGACAAGGATGTCCCCTGTCACTGCTCCTATTCAACATAGTACTGGAAATACCAGCCAGAGAAATTAGACAAGAGAGAGAAATAAAAGGAGTAAAGATAGGAAAAGAGGAAGTTAAATTATCATTATTTGCAGATGACATGATACTTCACATAGAAGATCCCCAAAACTCCATTGAAAAACTCCTAGATATAATAAATAAATTCAGCAAGGTAGCTGGATACAAAGTCAATGCTCAAAAATCAATAGCATTTCTATACACCAACAACAAAAATACTGAAAGAGAGGTAAGAGAAGCCACACCCTTCACACTAGCATCCAACAAAATGAAATACTTAGGAATTAATCTCACAAAAGAAGTAAAAGAGCTATACAAGGAAAATTATAATACCCTGAAAAAAGAAATCAAAAAGGACCTCAGAAAATGGAAAGACATCCCCTGTTCATGGATAGGAAGAACAAACATTGTGAAAATGGCCATTCTCCCAAAATTACTATACAGATTCAATGCAATCCCAATCAAAATACCACTAACATACCTCATAGATCTAGAAAAATCACTCCTAAAATTCATCTGGAACCAGAAGAGACTTAGAATAGCAAAGGCAATTCAAAGCAGCAAAGGCAAGGCAGGAGGCATCACAATCCCTCATTTGAAATTATACTACAAAGCTACAATAATAAAATCAACATGGTACTGAAATAAAAACAGACCTGAAGATCAATGGAATAGATTGGAAGATACAACCACAACCACAAACTCACTCAACCACCTTATCTTTGATAAAGGGGCTAAACATGTTCGCTGGAAGAATGACAGTGCCTTCAACAAATGGTGCTGGAAAAATTGGCTACATGCAGAAGACTAAAACTAGATCCATGCCTATCACCATGTACTGAACTAAAATCTAAATGGATCAAAGATCTAAATATTAAAACAGAAATACTAAATCTTTTGGAAGACAAAGGGGTAAAAACCTCGAAGATATAGGGGTAGGTAGAGAATTCATGAACAAGAATCAAAAAGCACAGGAAATACTTCCCAGAATCAATAACTGGGACCATATCTTATTAAAGAGTTTCTGCATGTTGAAAGAGATTTCAGGCAGAGTGAAAAGAAAACCCACAAAATGGGAAAAAATCTTAATGGATTGTCCCTCATCTGTCTAGAACTTATAAAGAATTAAAAAAAATCAGACCCTCGAAATTCAAAGACCCAATCCAAAAATGGGCATCTGAAATGAATACACAGTTCTCAGATGAAGAAATACGAATGGCAAATAAATACATGAAAAAATGTTCATCATCATGAGCCATTAGAGAAATGCAAATGAAAACCACACTCAGATTCCATCTCACCCCAGAAAGAATGGCCAGAATAGAAAAAACTACCAACAACAAGTGCTGGAGAGGCTGTGGGGAAAAAGGAACTCTTCTGCACTGTGGGTGGGAGTGTAGACTGGTGCAACCACTGTGGATGTCAGTCTGGAGTTTCCTCAAAAAGCTGGGTCTGGAGGTTCCATTTGACCCTGCTATTCCACTTCTAGGCATATTCCCAGAACATCTGAGAACATCATACCACAGTGATATATGTGCACCCATGTTTATAGCAGCACAATTTGTAATAGCCAGATCTTGGAAACCTAAGTGCCCATCAACTGAGGAATGGATAAAAAAGTTGTGGTATTTCTATACAATGGAGTACTATTCAGCTATAAAGAATGATCACATTGAGATATTTATAAATAAATGGACACGACTTGAGACCACACTCTTAAGCGAAATAAACTAGACTCACATGTGTAAATACCGTATAATCTCCCTAGTATGAGAGTTGGTACGAGTATATAAGATTTTATGGTAATCATGAGTCCCCATCTCATATCTTTGAAGCCTTTCAATGTTTTCATTCATCAGTTGAAACGGTTTTATTCTGTTTTCTTTGACTATATCATGCGTAATGGTATGAACATCTGTTTTGAAGAAAACAAAACATTATGACAGCGATTGCTGATTTAATATCATCCTTCTTAGAAGTCCTACCATGCTTCTATTCTTCTACCACCATTGGTTCTATCTATCACATTGTGTCTTATTGGGATCTGAATATGTATGATAATATAAACAAAATTTTTTATCAAAAATGAGATCTTATAGTACCCATTGATCATTCTCTGTTATTCGGTTCAGAATGCCCTGTAATTCTTTCACTCTTTGAATGGTTTTATAATATTTTGTTTTGTTTGATATTATTGTATTTGAAACTATGCTCAACTGTAGCAGAGAAAGAGATATTGTGATAGCTACTGTTAATGTCTGGTTGTCTTAATGTAAAGTACTGTGTTGCCTGTGTTGTCCTTTTATGATCTGCTCTGTTCTGCCCTCTTTTGTTTTATTCTCTTTAAAATAAAATAAAATAAAATAAAATAAAATGTAAAAAAATTTATTTTTAATATTGACAGCATCGATATTATTAAATGTTTGCTGTAGGATATGTAAACATATGTTGAGTTTATCATAATTTATCTTCAAATACAGTACTATCACTCTCCCTCCACTGACTTTGTACTACTTTTATTGTATATTTTATTTCTACAAGTAATAAATCCTATTTTATTATTTTTTACTTCAAAGGTTAATTTTCTTAAAAGAAGCAAAACAATGAGAGAAAGGTCCAGTTTTCAAAAAAAAAAAGTAGAAGAGAAAGAAAACATTTTAAAACCTCCAAGAAAAAATATCAAGTCACATTGAAGGGTATACTGTTAGACATATAGATGAAATGTTTTATAAAGAACCTGAAAGAATGATTGTTTAAGAAAATGATTTTTCAGCAGAGACTCTACAGGCCAGGAGGGAATGAAATGATGAATTCCAAGTCCTGAGACAAAAATAACTGCCAACCAAGAATATTATACCCAACCAACTTATCATTCAGAAATGAAGGAAAGATAAAGTTCTTTCTAGAAGTAAGACCTGAGGGAACCTATGACCAACATACCATTCTTATAAAAGACACTTAACAGAGTATGGTACCTAGAAGTGAAAGAAAGATAACTGCTATCATGAAGCATGTGAGAATTCAAATACCTCTAGAAAAATAGATCCACAAAAGAGAAAAAGAAACAGATCAATCATTGTCAATACAGTAAAACATCAAACTACAAATAGCAACGAAAGAAAGAAGAAAAACCAGAATACACAAAACAGCTCAAAAAAAAATCAGGTAGTCATTTCCTATCATAAATGTGTATATAAATGGACTGAAATGCCCAAGAACATACTGGATAGAAGTAATTCATCTTACCATCAAAGACATACATGAACTGAAGTTTAAAGAATTGGAAATAATATGCAAGCAAATGGAATCTTAAAGCAAGTAAGAGTAGCTATATAGTATCTGACCAAAAAAACCTATAAGACAAAAGCCATAAGAAGAGTAATGTTACTGCACGTAATATCAGAACAAGCAATTTAATAATTCAAACACTTTTAGACCTAGAGTGAGACTAGGCTTTAATAATGATAGCAGGGGACTTCAATACCTCACTTTTATCAAAGGACAGATCACTCAGAGCCCTCCCCAACCTCCAAATTGGAGATAATAATACTGTAGAATACAAGGAATGGGCAGATATTTATAGAACATTCTATCCAACAGGTGCAAAAAATACATTCTTGTCATCAGTGCATGGAACTTTCTCTAGAGTAGACTATGTACTAGGCCACAAAATAAGTCCTAACAATTTTTTGAAAATTGAAATAAAATTCTGCATTATTTTGGGTAACAATGGAGTAAAACTGAAATTTTAACAAAAGAAATTTAAAATTATTTAAATACATGGAGGCTGAATAATACATTTTTTGAAAGAACTACAGTTTATCAAAGAAATCTAAAGGAAAATTTAGAAATTCCTTAAAACAAATGAAAATTGAAATACAACATAGCTAAACTTATGTGATATGGTAAAAGAAGTATTAAATGGAAAGTTTATAACAAGAAATACATCAAAAAATAGAAAAAGTTCAAGTAAGCAACCTAATGTTTCATTTCAAGGATTTAGAAAGGTAGAAATATGTCAACTCCAAATTTAATAGAAGAAATAAAAATTATCAGAACAGAAGAGAAAGATGAAGAACAAAAATCAAACAAAAAGACCACACACACATAAGACCAATAAAGCAAAATAAAATTTGAAAAGACAAAAAAATATGAAACTTTAACTAGACAAACCAATGAAAAGTGTTAAATACATAAAACTGAAATGAAACAATACTGATCACAGAACACAAAGAGTCACAGAAGTTATTATGATACTGAAAAATCTAGAAGAAATAGACAAATTTATGCATATACAAGTCCTACCAAAATTGAACCACGTGGACATAACAAACTTGAATATACCAATAAGTTTTGAGGTAAAGTCTATAAAAAAGATCTCCTAATAAAATAAAGCCTAGGACTGATAGCTTCATTGTTGAATTTTATGGAATTTTTAAGGAAGAAGAATGTCATTTCTTCTTAAGAAATTGCAAAGTATTGATATGGATGTCACCTTTCAAATATACTCTATGAAGCCACCATTATCTTGTTACCAAAATCAGACATGAACCTAACAACAAAGAATGTATGAATGAAAACCCTTGATGAATACCCCTGAGGAACATAGCTTTAGAAATTCTCCACAAAATACTATCAGATTGAATTCACTAGAACATGAAAAGATCACTTATCAAGTTGGTTTCATCTCAAAGGTGCAAGAATGGTTCAACATGTACCAATTAATAAACTTAATGAAACAGAATAGAGATCCCAGAAATAAGTCTATGCATCTATAGCCAACTGGTTCTTTTAAAAAGGTGTCAAAATCATACTCTGGAGAAAAGACAGCCTGTTCAATCAAATAGTCTCAGAAAGTGGAATATTCACCTACAAAAGACTAAAACTTGACCCTCATTTCTCACCTTTATAATAATCAATTCAAAATGGATCAAATACCTAAATGGAAGACATGAAAGTGTTGGAAGAAAATGGAGGACAATGTTTTAAAGATATTTGTACAGACAGTGGTCTTCATGGTGGAACCTCAAAACACAAGAAACAGAGCAAAACTTGATAAGCCGGATTACATCAAACTAAAAAGCTGTGTACAGCAAAGGAAAGAATCAACATAGTGAAGATATCACCTACACATTGGAAGAAAATCTTTGCCAATTATTGACTTAACAGAGGGATAATATCCAGTATATACAAGAAGCTCTAAAATCTTTTAAAAAACAAGCAATGAAAGTTAAAAACAGGCCAATGATCTTAATATACACTTCTCAAAAGAATAAATACAAATAGGCAACAAATATATGAAAAAATATTCAATATCATTAGCCATCAGAGATATGAAAATCCAGACTTCAGTGAAGTATAATCTCATCCCAGTCAGATTGGCTATTGTCTAAACAACAAAAAGCAAACATTAAACAATTGCTGGTGAGGATGTGGAGAAAAGGAAATCTTGAACATGGAATGTAATTTAGTATAGTTTTATGTAAAACAGTATGAAAGTTCCTCAGAAAACTAAGTTTTCTACAATATGACCCAAGTTCTCCACCTCTGGATATATATAAAAAAGATAAAATCAGTACACCTAAAAGGTACCTGTCCACTCATATTTATTGATGTGGAATCAGCTCAGGTGTTTTAAATACATGAAATAATCTAGTACCCACTATAAGATGCCGATTGCTGCAAAATTAATTTATGTATTCAGTTGTACTCAAAACACCAGTATTTTTTTTTAGTTTGAGAAGTTAGTTATAAAACTTATGTATATTGTAAAAGGTCCATGTGTAAACTATGATTTTTTTAAAAAAAATCAAGATTGGTGATTTTTATCAACTGTCAAATTATTATAAAACAATAGTATTATAAAATGTATTATAGAGCCATTGCAATTAAAATAGGCTTCCATGGGTAGATTTGGAAAAATTGACCAGTTTAACCTGCTCCTGGTCATGGGGAGCTCAGAACAACACCCTCACAGATGCAAAAATCTAACCTAAATTAGAGATGGTATTTTAGGTCAATGGGGGAATATAAGCTCTCTACAAATGATGCTGAGAAATATTATGAATGAACTGAAATCAGAACCCAACCAATTATTGAACAAAACTCAATTCTTGGTGTGATGAAGATCTGAATGTGGAAAGCAAGTCTTCAAAGCAACTGAAATACCAAGGCAACTTTATATCACTGGAGTATGTGTTTATTAAGTAAAAATTAAAAAAAATATATAGATAATTAATTGTAATATTAGTATTAACACTAAAAGCTTCTTTTTTCAAAATATGCCAACAAGATATACCATGAGTGTAGACCAAAGATATTGTTGGTAATATAACAACAAAATATCACATACACATGTAATGGGCAGGTATCCCACAGAGATACATATTTTCTCCATATTTATAAAATAAGAACCAATTTGAAGCTGTTGAAGCATTCAAAGCCAACACAAATAAAGAAAATTCAAAGAACAAATGAAATGTGTTCCATCTCTTCAGCAACCATAGAAGTGATCACTAGAACCACGATAAATAAACATTTCACCTGTGTGATAGGCAAAACAATATTTAAAGATAGGATATTTTACATGCTGAAGGAGATCAATTTACATAACTCCTTGGGGATCAATTTCACAACATGTATTAAAGTGAAGGTATTCAAGCCCTGTAGTCCTACAATTCCATCCTAGGAACACAAAGCTACTTCCACACAGATCAGAAGAACTATCTAGCCATATCCATCACCTTAATGAGTGGAAAATAATTTGTGGCATAGTTACAGAATGGAATGTTGCACCACAGTAAAAAAAAACCAGCCAAACACTTTTATATACATTTTTCACATAGGTGGATGTGAAAAAACCATAAGGAAAAGAGGAAAGTTTCAACAACAAAAAAACCCCATCATAACACCTTACTTATAGAATGACTTTATTTAACAGGTAAAATAATGACAAAAGTACCACAGGCACAGTAATAAATATATATATTACAAGCACATATAGCTGGTAAAAATGATAAACACTGAAATTAGTTGTGTAGTTACCTTTGAAGGAGAGATTAAGTTGGATTAGTCATGACCTGTTTGCTTAACTGGTGGTGGGTTCTTAGTGTTTATCATACTGTTCTTGATATCTTTATGTATGTCCAAAATGCACATTCTTAATAACTAATAAATCTTAAAGACAGAAACATTCACATTATCACAGAAAGATATTTAGACTATTATGAGTAAATATGGTGGATATATACACAAACATACAAGTATGACCTATTAAAAAAATTTAGTGTTCTCAAAAACATACATGAGTAGCAAAACATACGCTATAATGTTAAGGATGGTTAGCAGTTGTTTCAGGATTATGAGTGTTTTTGGCATATTTGTGTTTATGCTTCATTTCCCTAGTGAGCATAATTAGCTCTTAATGAATCTGTTGAGTTAATTAATAAATATTTTTGAAAGTTATGGTTGCAATAAATAGTAACATTCAACCCATTTGTGCTGTATATTAAAGAATCAAACAGCATCAGAAAATTGGTCAGAACTGTACTTTTCTATACAAAATTTCTGACCTAGTTGGAAAAATAACTTTAAAACAGGAAAACACACTGTCAGCTTACCAACTAAAAGCAGATGACAAAACAGTAAAAGTGGCCTATAAACTGAGCATAAAGCACCTCGCATTTGAATTTTGGTGCTCCTTGACATTTAGACATAAGGCTGGGTTCCATTCTGCCTCTGATTCCAGAGAAGAGCTAATGCTCTCCACAAGTGTGTGAAATAGCTGTCCAAACATGTCTTTCTTGCCACGGCCTTTTTCACACCAAATGTTCCACTGTCTTTTTCCAATGAGGAATAGACGGTGCTGCAGCTACGGGAAGTGGATGGCATGGACGTGTGATTTGTGTGAGTCGTTGTTTTTCACTCACCTCGCTGGTGTATGTGGTTTTTTGCCTCAGAAAGTGGGCTCAGCGTGGGTGTGCATGCTTCCACAACTTGTTATCTGGGCCAGCTCGTGATGAAGCAAAAATAACCAAATCTTGCACATTTCCCTCAGTATCTGACACCTGCCAAAAAAATCCAAACAACATTCTAGGTTATGTGAAGTAAACTAAAGCCAAAAGGGTTCTGTAAATGGAGGAACAGCCATTATTTTGGTTGAGCACTTCACAAATATCTTGGGAGAAATTATTCCCACATGGGATGAGAGCCCTTGCAAATACGTACTCAAAACATGGCATCTATACCCTACTCGGGGCTCACCTGTGCTCCGCAGTACGTCACACACTCTGTATTTTTTCTCCAATTGATCCTCCCAGCGGCTTTGTTAGAGTCGTCAGTCCTATGTCACTGCTGATGAAACTGAAGCTAAAGGTGAAGGCTTCCTAATTCCCTGGAATTAGCAACAGACACCTGAGAGGGCTGAGATGTGGGCTCAGGCAGCCTGTCCAGAGCCTGAACTCTTGACTACACCTGTCTTTGGAATCACTCAGGGAACTGGTGTGTACCCACATCACCCCTTTTCTCCTCCCCCGTGGCCATTAGTGGCTGGCACTGTAATCCCTCCGAACTGATGAAGTAACTGAGTCTCTGAAGATCAAATAACTTGTCGAAAAAAATCAGAAGCATCTTTTTCATTGACTCAGAAATAAAGTGACCCAAGTGCCTATTTTACCTCCTAGTTCTCTGTCTGAAAAGAAGGAAATCATATTTTCTTTCTTGAAAAACCTCAGTGATTGTTAGGGGGAGCAACTGTATCAGCGTAAAAGAATAAAAATATAAAGACGGAAGGGATTTGCATTTGTACCCGTATTTCAGCTAAATGCCGTACCTACCGTTACCTATTATAAGAAGATGGCAAGTCTCTGATGCTTGTGCTTATCAGGCTGTGAGTAGTAACGCATTCTCTATTTTCCATCGTAACAAGACCCAAATCATTGCTCCTGCCTCCAGCCTTTTCCCAGATAACTCTGCGCTGGGATTTACACATCTTCCTCTCCAGATTCAGCCATAGACTCTGACAGGCTTAAGTCAATCAAAGTAATCTCAGTCCCCTGATCATAGTGATTCTTCCAGTAGACTTTTGGAGAAGCAGCACCTGCGTTCCCCCGGCGTAAGAGATTTAAATACATTTGTGCACTGTGATGGTGTGAGCGGCAAGTGAAGCCCTGGTAGCCACTGTTTGCAATAAAAGAAGCTGGCCACGGGACAATACTGACATTATCAAAGATGGTAAAGACTTACATATAAGTTTATATCACTGTGCTAACATCTTTTGACAGTTTCTGTCCAAATCAGGGTGACCCTGTACCCTTTTGTTGATAATCTAAAAAGATGCCTTCAGTTTAACCTACATTCACTCTCCAAGTCATTATTCCAGACCTAGAAATCACCGATATTATTTTGTCTAACAAATTTGTGTGAAAAGGCCATCTCCTCTTTACCAAGTTACTGTCTCATTTTTGAAAACTCTATACTTTCAAGGGTAGGAAAATGCATTTTCCAGCACGGGTATTGAACTTCT
>PVJX010043130.1:0-13824 GCA_004027295.1 Dolichotis patagonum | reverse complement strand
CTTATGGAGTTAGGGCTGTCCTGCCCAAATCCAACATGTCGTCCAGTTGGTTTCCCCTTTCCCATGGGAGGGTCTTATACCCATCACTCACCGTGTCCCCGAGAACTGCTGGACTGCCCAACCTCCGACTTCAGCACGGCTGCGGTGGGAATTCATGGTGCCTCTGGGTGGGTCGAGTGCAGAGCTGGTCCCAGCGAGCTGCACGCCGGGCTGTTCAGCTCCGCACTCCGGCGGCTCAAGCCAGTGGCTTCGGTGCGGATCGCTTGTTCAGGTCGGGCGGAATTCAGGCGTCTTGAGGCGGTGCTGTGCTCGCTGATCTTATCTTCACCAATAGTAGTCCCAGGACCTCTTATTCGAGCGGGTTTTTGCGCTTTAGTTTCTTTCTGTGTTGTGAGAGTCTCTCTCTGGGTCTCTCCAGTGTGTTTTATTCTGGCATTTGAGCTGTCTCTCTGAGAGAGGGTCTCTCTCCTGCTACCTACCAGTCCGCCATCTTGTCTCTTCTCCAAATGTACTTAATTCTTGCGATTATGAGAGTTTTGGAAATCCCAAATTTGGATAACAAAGGATTCTTAGAGTCTCAAAAATGTCACATTGAAATGTTACCTGTTTTTATAATGGGTTTCTCTTTGATGATAGAAAAGAGAAATCCTCCTCAGAATGGCTCAGAGAATAAAAGGGAATTGATTGGCACACTTAACAAGGTAATTCAGTGGCTGAGCTTATTTGAGGCATAGCTGAGTTCCTTGGCCCAAATATGCCGATAAGGCTTTGTTTTGAGTATTAGTTTTAATTTACTTTTATTGCATAGAGGCGTCTGTGTATTCAGAATAGATGGATAGCTCCAGCGTTGTCTTTTTTTTTTTTCTGAAGTTAATAAAATACAACAGAACAAGACAGAACAAAGCCAATTGAGACAATGCAGTGAAATTGGTACAGAACTTCACAGCAGGTTACTGGGATAACAATAATAGGTACCATAGTATATCTCGTTATCTTCACAATAATTGTCCATTTAATCAGATAAAGCAAATCAAACCAAAACAGAACATTATAAAACCTATCAAAACAGAATACTGAATAGAGCAAAAACAATCAGAATGAAGTGAAACAATATTTGCCTTCAAAGAGAAGACAGAAGGAAACCCCCCCCCATTTGCTATGTTGCATGCAGTCATCCTCCCAAGAGATGCTCAGACCCCTGGCTCCCAGTTGCTAATGTGGGGGGGAGAGGATGGGATGGGATGTTTGATTCACAACCTGCGCACTGGTAGGCTCGGGAGATGCTGGTTCTCTTCATGGCTCCACCACAGCTTGCTCATGCTATGGCTGCTTATCAGGAAGGCCAGCGGGGTTGCTTTCTTGCTCAGTGCCCTACGTTCCAACATGGCTGGACTTTGGGAGATACTGACTTGTGTCTTCATATCTTAATAGGCCTATTGGGGAAAAATGTTGCTTTTTCAATAATTGCAGCAAAAGTTCTAGTATAGAATTTTAGTGATCAGCAATGGTGACTATGGGCAGTGAAATAATCAAATTGGCCAGTTCAGGGTCAGCTAATTCCCCCTATCCTTTCTATCTGGGATATGAGGTCAGTCTGTTCAAATGGTATCCCTTGACAAGGGACGAGAGAAATAGACTTTCAAAGGAAACCTCAGGATTTGACCAGAAGAGGCTACAGATTAGTAGGCTAATCCGATATATCTGCTATTGTGTGATAAAAATTCTTCCATCGCTTTTCTTCAGGTGTGTTGTCTTTCTCCCATTTGGCTTTTATGCAGTGTTGATTTCCTATAGGTAAAATACAGTTCTGTATCTGTCTTAGTGATGAAGATCAGCTTACACTTTTGCAACATCTTATTTCAAAGTATTTTTCTACTCATTTTCTTTCTTAATCTTTTAATGAAGGAAGTAGCTTTTTGTGTGTGTGAGAGTTTTCTACCTTTGGCTAAAGCTTAGTCTTGATTGTTAAAAACATTGGCTCATTAGTTAGACCTTCTTTTTCTATGGTTTTTAATTTTTGCTTCTCTGCTTGATCCTATTTATAATCATGTAGTTGTATTTCCAAGCCTCCTGACTAATAAATATTATGCTTACACTGCTGCTGCTGCTGTGGCTATTCTTTTATAGTAGATTTGGTCAACACTTGCCTAGCCTGCTTACTTGACACTGTATCAATTTCATTTTAACTTCTTACACTCTTTTTCTATTTTCTGCTTGTCTATAATACCAGTGGTACCCAGAAATCTTTATTCTAGGCCTGAACCTAGAATAATACCATATAAGGGATGAAAGGGATTTAAGAGATGTTAAACCTTACTTTTTTTCTATATTGCTTGCTATTTTGCAACTTTCTTTTAGCTAGTGTTTACATTTTGTGTGTGTATATATACACATATATACTTACCTACTTGGTTTTTTTTTGGTTTTTTTTGAGACTGGGTCTTGCTGTGTAGTTCAGGCCAGCCTTGAGCTTTGTAGCCCACACTGGTCTTCAGTTTGCAATGATCCTCCTGCCTCAGTCTCCTGAGTGCTGGGATTACAGACATGCGCCACCACACCTGGCTATACTTACCTGCTTATTTCATACTTTCTAGCCTCATGTTAGATCTGTGTCTGTTGATAGCATAGTTACATTAAAAATTTTGGTCTGAAAATCTTTGTCTTTTAACTGGAACTTTATTTGCTGTAATTATAGATACTTTTTTTTTTTGTCTCCCCACATTTGGTTTTAAGTGTTTTCCATTGTTCTACCTGTTGTAGGTCCCCCCCCCCATTCTTTGGAATTATTTTTATTCATTTTTCACTGTTATATAGTTTTATTTTTTCTTGTTTTTTTTTTTTCTTTTTCTTTATTTCTTTTTGTGGCACAGGAGTTGGCAAACTTCTTGGCTTTGTGGATCAGTTCTGCCATTGTAGTGCACAAGCATGCATAGTTAACAGGCAAAGGACACTGGGCTGAGGCCAAAAGTCTGGGAAGTATTTTTAACTTTTAGAATGAGGTAGCAGAAAAAAGCAGTTAAGGAGTAAGCAAAAAGAAACAGCATATCAGGAATATTACAAGAACAATACATGTCCTGTGAGGTCAGTTTCAGGAATGAGTAGCTGACGACTCTAATGCTAATGGTGTGTTAAAATAAAGATCAGGAAGGCTAGGCATGGTGCTACATGCCTAGCATCCCAGCAGTGGAAAGGTAGAGATCTGCGGGATGATTGTGAGAGTTTGAGGCCAGCCTGCGCTAGCTAATGAGTTCAGGGTCTCAGCCTGAACTGCAAGTGAGACCCTGTGTCACGCTACCCCCCCCCTTCCCCACCGCTGTAAAAAAAGGAAAAGATTAAGAGAACACGTGAGTTCACTAATACATTTTTGAGATTAGTAATCACGGAATTGCCTAGGTATATTGTCTAGGTTTTCTTGTCTCAGAATTATTATTGTGTCTTACACTTTTTTAAAAAATTCCTTGGATGATCCTGATCTTTTCTTATACTTCAGAATTATAAATACAGATTTTTCAAGCAGCTTAGCTGGGACTGACTTGCTGTAAAGATGGCTTCGTAAATTACGTTTTTAGGGAAACCTTTTTTTTCAAACACAAAGCAAGACCTGATAAAACAACCAAAAAGGAAAGCCAACTTGACATAAGTTGGGCTAAAAAAAGTTTTTATGTTTTAAAAAGGGAAAAGAACTCTGGAGTGAGGCTGTTGTCAGGAACCTGCGGCTAAAACAGCTGAGGTTTGGTTTCTTAGAGGTAATGGGAAGGTAATTGGAGTTGGGCTCTTTGTTGAAAGTTTTGGCTAACTTGACCTCCTCTGGTGAAAAAGGAGGTTTTCAGTTTAGTTCTAGGGCTGCCGTATTAGTACAGCTTTAGGCAACGGATTGTAGTCATTTAGTACAACTCCTTGGGGTGGTAGGGCCCAGTCAGAGGCACAGCCCCCTGGCTGTAAGAAGCAGTTTATCTGCTGACCGCTGTTGGAGGCAGTTTATATGAAGTGCTATATGCTCAGTGGTTCAGAATGTCAACACAGCTTTACATTTAGGAACTTTCTAGCTTGCCCTACTGTTACTGTGGAGCAGAATCTACTGTTTGACTAGAATAACTGTAAAATGTTTCTGAGATAACTGGGGAAAATGGAACACTGATTATATAATATTAAAATTTGTTAATTTTAATCTGGGCATAGTGGCACATACTTATGATTCCAGTTACTTGGGAAGCTGAAGCAGGAGGATTTTGAGGCTAAATTCAAGGTTAGTCTGGCCCACATAAAGACCCTGTTAAAAAAAATTTAAGACCAGTGTGGGCTACACAGCAAGACCCTGTCTCAAAAAAAAAGTTAATATTTAGAGCTATGATTATGATAGTGTCATTATTTTAAACAGGTAGTAAGCACATTTTCAGTAAATGTTTGTATGAGAAAATAGTTCCATTAGATATGTACCTGCAGAGCTAAATTCTCAAACACATGCAGCCATCTAATAATGCTAAGGGACATACAGAGTAAGCCTGACAATTAGAAGAGCAATTCAGTCTGGATGACATTAAAATGTTCACCTGAAAAATATTAAATTACATATTTAGAATTTTCTAAAGAGATGAGTGAGGGATACTAGCCCTTAAAATATTCACCAAATTTAAACAAGCGGAAAAAAAATCAGGTGGATAGGAAAATGACAGAAACCTTAGAAATGAAAGATAAAGTTAATTTTTTTATGGGGATGTGGATCAAGGTAGTTATTGTAATTTTAAAAAACTAACAATGTTCATTAATGGGAAGAGTTCAAAGATAAGTTTTTTCAGCTTTACTCTATAGAATGTAGTATCAAAATGTTAAAAAAGCTTTTCATGGTACTTGAAATACTTATGTTAAAATTATTATTATTATTATTATTTTGTTTTGGTACTGGAGATTGAACTCACAAGCTTGTGCTTACCAGGCTGGCGCTTATGCTGCTGAGCTAAATCCCTGGCCCTAATGTTAAAATTCTTATGGTAAATAGTCAAAGTAAAGAGGAACAAATTGAGGCAGTATGCCCTTCATATAATAAACGTTTATTATAATCTGGGTTTGGTGATGCCTGCCTTAATCCCAGCACTTAAGGAAGCTGAGGCAGGAGCAAGTTCAAGTTCCACCTGAGCAATTTAGTGAGATTATGTCTCAGCATAACAGAAAGGGCAAGGATTCTAGCTCAGTGATAGAGTGCTCTTGGGTTTGATTTCCAGTACTGCCAAAAAACCACAAAAAGAAAAAAAGAAAAATTGCGGTAACTAGTTTGATTCCTCAGAATCACAAAAATAAATTACAACACTTGTAGCTTTCACTTCCAAAATTGCTGTCATTTATTGTAGAACTTGGGGATGGACAAATAGGTCAGTAGAACAGAATATAAAACCAAGAACAATTTATACAGGTCTATGGAATTTGCTAATGAGATAAGTGAGGGATTACTAATCCTTAAGTGGCTAAAATAGCATTGTAATCAGTAAATTAAGAGCCCTTTCTCACAGCATTATAAAATTAAATTGTGTGGATTAAAGATCTAAAGAAACCCCTAGGCCTTAGAGGAAAATATAGAATATCTTCAGGGTAAGGAAGGATTTTTGTGTGTGTGTTTTCGAGACCAGGGTCTCACTATGTATGCCAGGCTGGCCTTGAATTCATGACAATCCTCCTGCCTCAGCCTCCTCTGAATGGCGGGATTACAGGTGTATTCTACCATGACTGGCTAGGATAAGGCAGAGTGTTGAGTTACTAACAGGAGATACACATTTTAGAGCTAGGTTGCCTGCTTTCTATCTCAACTTTCTCTCATTCTCATTAGGTCTTTAGTCAAATTATGAAATCTTTCTGCCTTTGTTTTATGAGTTGTAAATGAAGATGACAATGGTAAAATAACCCTCAAAGAGGATTTGTAAAGTTTAAATGAAATAATTCATGGGAAAGGGTTAGAAAAATGACCAGTATATGTTAAGAGTTGTCAGTATTGTTTTATTAAAAGAGAAACAAATTAGGCACATTGGTGCAACCCTGTACTCCCATCTACTTCAGAGGCTGACCCAGGGGAATTGCAAGTTTGAGACCTGCCTGTTGAATCTGATGAGATCCTGTCTCAAAATGAAAAAGGGCTGGGTGTTTAGTTCAGGGATAGAGTGCCTACCTAGCATAAGGCCGTGGATTTGATCTCTATCACTGTAAGGATAAAGAAAACAAACGAACTAAGATGTAATGGATTGATAAATTTCTCTTTTAAAAAGTAACTTTCCATCTGTATGTGGTAGCACATACCTGTAATCCTAGGTGAGGTAGGAAGATCTCATGTTTGAGCCCAGCATGGCATTAGTGATTTATCAAAACCCTGTTTCAAAACAAAACAAAACAAAATAACAACAACAAAAAAAATGGGGAGTAGTTCATTGTGAAAGCCCTATCTTCAGTGTACTTCCCAAACAACCAAGCAAACACGTGTAACAGAAAACAGTATAAATGAAAAATACATTACTCATTGGTAGATCTTTGCCACACATTCTACTGAAAACTAATTACTATCCAGGATATTAATATATGAAAATCTCATTCAGACTAATAAAGGAAAAATAGCTCATAAAATAGAGAGAAAATGAATAAACAATATAGTCCCAATGGCAATGAGCAGAGTGATTTTCACTACTAATCAGAGAGATACAAATTAAAGTATAAAATATTCCCTTTTTGTATTTTAGATTGGTAGACACTCAAGTCTGACAGTAGTAACAAAAGGAGACAGAAAAATCTGAACTGTACTACAGTTGTTGAGAAATAAGCAATTGGAATAACCAGTTTGAAGAGCATTTTGTTAATATCTGGTTAAAGTTGAAGATGCCTCAAACCCAGTGATTTTATTTGTAAGTATAAAGCACAGTGAAATTCTAGGGTAGATACTTGTAGAAACATATGTGAGACTTGCAACACTATTTTTGTAGTATAATAGAAATATCATGCTCACTAGAAGGAAAGTTGATGAACTGGTACAATCATGTAGTGTGATATTAATTTAGGAGTTAATGAGCTTTACTGACATACATTAGCATTAATGAATAGAAAAACTTATTATTTTAAAAATATATTCCTTAATCTGTGTGTTTTAATGATCGTTTAGGGAAAAAGTAAAGCTTTTTTTTTTTTTTGGTACCGGGGATCAAACTCGCCACCTGGTGCTGCTGAGCTAAATCCTCTGCCCAAAAGTAAAGCTTTTGATTAGAGGACTTTTGCAGATATGTGGCAGTGTGAGTAATTGAAAGTCAGTCTCAATCTCTCTTTCTTTCTTTCTCTTTCTTCCTTCCTTCCTTCCTTCCTTCCTTCCTTCCTTCCTTCCTCCCTCCCTCCCTCCCTCCCTCCCCCTCCCCCTCCCCCAAATATGTGGTAGTGTGAGTAATTGAAAGTCAATCTCTCTCTCTCTTTCTCTCTCTCTGTGTCTCTGTCTGTCTGTCTGTCTGTCTGTCTCTCTTTCTTTCTCATGAGGAATCAAACTCAGGAACTTGCACTTGCCAGGCAGGTGCTTGTACTGCTGAGCTATATCCCCAGCCCCATTTTATAAAAAGTATGTAATTGTCTTTGTATGTTAAAGGATGAAACAAGTAAACCCAGGGAGATTGATACGACAGAAGAGTGGGTTTTTGATGAGGCCTCTTTAAGTAATGGGGGCAATAAGAAATAGGTTTCATTAGTCTTGAAAAGTACATGGAACCTTTTCTCCATAAAAAGGGACAGACTAGAGATGACATGAAAATAGGAATAAAGAAGGGAATAATTATCTTGTCAGTGAAGTGTAAACATTGCTGTCATCCTTCTAAAAGAGTGTATGTAGGAACTGAGAAGATTGGAAATACAGGCAGAATAGAAAAAATTAGGTAAAGAGGTGGAACAGTAGCATTGAAAGACAAAGAGAAGTTCACAACTGTGTAGTAGTGCAGGGGCAGGGCCATTCTTTTGCCCCTGTCTGTCCCGTGGGAGGACAAGAATCATAGCTCAAAGTTCTCTGAAAATGTCTATCTCTGTAGCAGTTTCTTCTGATTGTTTTCTTGGTTATAACTTTAATTTCTATGATGGTGTCATTATCTTACTGTGAGTTTCACACAGCATTTGATCCATTATTGCCATTCTTTATTTTTGCATTTTCTTTAAGAGATTTGGGTACATAGTAAATAATTTAATTATTCTCTTAACTCAGTCTTCAGTGAGATTCCTCAAGGATAAAGAATTTGGTTATAATCCCAAGTACCTTAGAAATGAAATAGCAGGGCAAACATAATTTTCCTTTGTACTCTTTGAATTCTCAGTTGTTGCTCTGTTTTTGGCCAGTGACCATATTAGGGCCCTGATTTGGACAGTAAAACTTAATATTGTGTATATGGTTTCAGTAAGCTGCTTTTACCTTTTTTTTCTCTAGTAAGAGTTAGGATTTTTATTCTAAATAATGAAAGGCTTTTTGTTAAGTCATTCTTGAATCTCAGAAAGGAGTATATAATATGACTTCTAAATGTTTCCCATTTTTTTATGTTACAGTTCTTTTGCCAAGAAAATGGTTGGTTTGATCTCAGACACATACTGTCCGTGCTGATGGGACACGATCCAATATGAATATAAGTGATGGAGGAAGACGACGCTTTGAGGATAATGAACATACATTACGTATATATCCTGGGACAATTTCAGAAGGAACAATTTATTGTCCAATTCCTGCCAGAAAAAACTCCACAGCTGCTGAGGTGATTGATTCTCTTATAAACAGACTTAATCTAGACAAAACAAAATGTTATGTCTTAGCAGAGGTGAAGGAATTTGGTGGCGAAGAATGGATACTCAATCCAACAGACTGTCCAGTTCAGCGAATGATGTTGTGGCCGCGAATGGCTCTAGAAAATCGTTCAAGTGGAGAGGACTACCGCTTTCTTCTGAGAGAAAAAAATCTTGATGGATCTATCCATTATGGGAGCCTTCAGTCATGGCTACGGGTAACAGAAGAACGTCGAAGGATGATGGAACGGGGCTTTCTTCCACAGCCTCAGCAGAAAGACTTCGATGACTTATGTAGCTTGCCCGATTTGAATGAGAAAACACTCTTAGAAAACCTACGAAATCGTTTTAAGCATGAGAAAATTTATACTTATGTTGGCAGTATTCTAATAGTTATTAATCCATTCAAATTTCTTCCTATTTATAACCCCAAATATGTCAAAATGTATGATAACCATCAGCTGGGAAAACTTGAGCCTCATATATATGCTGTGGCTGATGTAGCTTATCATGCAATGCTTCAACGCAAAAAGAATCAGTGCATTGTGATTTCAGGAGAGAGTGGTTCTGGGAAGACTCAGAGCACAAACTTTCTTATTCACCACCTTACTGCCCTCAGTCAGAAAGGATTTGCCAGTGGAGTAGAGCAAATCATTCTTGGAGCTGGTCCGGTACTTGAGGTAAGTGCATAGACATACTTTTCTTATTTTTAAATATATCTTAAAAACTATCTGATGTGAGATCATGAAATAAAACTAGGTAGACATTATTTTTATTACAAAGGAAAACTGTAAGATGGCAGAACAGAATAGGTAGTGTGGGAAATTGTGATAGTAATATTTTTGAAGGAGTGTCTTTTGGATATTTGTGATAAAGAGATTAACACAATTATGTTTATCTGTTTAGAAAGGTAGACAGCACTTCTAGAAGCAGGTAGTTGGAGAAAATATTCTTGCCAGATGTATTTTTATCTCTAGCGTTAGTATGTATACAGAATTGAAAGACTTAAGGATTTACTTCTATAAAACAGAGAATATAGTCGTGGATGTTTTAGAAATTATACTGGAATGTTGAAAGAAAAAAAAAAGGGTGCATCCAGCTAGGGATTTAGCTCAGTAGTGTAAGCGCCTGCCTGGCAAGTGCAAAGTCTTGAGTTCGATCCCCAGTACTAAAAAACATAACAAAACAAAACAAAACAAAACAAACAAAAAAAACCCCGGGTGCATCTAGGAATACAAATGTATGGTTTACTTAGATATGAAATTTGAGAAAATCAAACTCATGGAAACAGTGATACACACTGGTACCTTGGTTCACGAACTTAATTTGTTTCATGATTTTGGGAAAGATGGACACATTTGTGTCTGTGTGGGAAAGAAGGCTATGGTCATGTTTGTTACTTGATGTAGAGTTTGCAAAGAGAAACAAAATTTTGCCAAATGCTTTGTTTACAAATGAAAGCTTTCATAAACTGAGGTACCTCTGTAGTAACTAGTTACCTAAAGACTAGAAATTATGGGGATTTGAGATATGTATGTTGGTTAAAGAACACAAAATTTCAGCTAGACAAGTTGAATAAGTTCATCAGTATATTGTGTAGTTGAACATGCCTAACAGTTTATGTTCTTACCATAAATAAGAGATAAGAACATGAGGCAGTGCTTACACACATATAGCTTAATGTAGCTATTCTGCAAATACTGAAAACATATTGTATACCATAAATATATATAGTTTTTACTTGGTATTAAAAGAGAGAGAGGAAAGAGAATACAATTATTGTTTTGGACCTGAAAAGAAAAGATAGCTATTGGGGCCAGGGGTTTAGCTCAGTGGCGTAAGTGCCCGTCTGGCAAGCATGAGGTTGTAAGTTCAATCTCCGGTACAAAAAAAAAAAAAAAAGATAGCTATTACTTGGTGTTTTTTTTGTTTTTTTGTTTTGTTTTGTTTTGTTTTTTTCTGGAGAGGTCAGCTATATCCCTAACACTCCTGCTTTTAAATTGCTGAATATTTATATTCTTTTTGGGGAATTGATACATATGTACTTCCTGTGTATGATTTCTTGATCATTTTAGGTCCTTTTGACTACCACTTTTTACCCTCTCCCCTTCCCCTCCCTTTTTCATAATCCCTTTCCCATCTCCAACAGTCCGCTTCCCTGTTTCTGTCTTTATTTTACTCTTTAATTTATAATTTGGGTTTTTTATATAAGAGATACCATATGATAATTAGCTTTCTTTTTAAAAAATTTTAATTTTTATTAGTACATGTTTGCAGTATATAATGATTTTATTCCTTATGGAGGATTGGTACAGCTACATATCTTAGTTATTTTTTCAGTCTTTCCCCTATCTCTTGATTCTCTTCCATTTGGCAAAAAAAAAAAAATTTTTTTTAAATTTTCTATCTGACATTTCATTTAACATATGCTCTCAAGAAGCTTCCTGAAAATGGCATGATATCATTCTTCTATATGGCTAAATGATATTCCATTGTGTATAGATACCCTACATTTTCTTTATCTGTTTGTTGATGGGGACATGGGCCGTTTCTATGTTGAGAATTGCATTGTTAGAAACAGTGGGTATACATGTATCCTTACAGTATGATATCTTTAATTTTTTCAGCAATACTTTATCAGGAGAGGTATGACTGGGTACATATATGCCAAGGAGTAGTATTCTTGAATTAAATGTTAGCTTTGTTTTCAGTTTTTTGAAGAACTTGATTTTCATAGTGTTTGTACTAATTTTTTGTAGAGCAGTCCTTTTTCCTTTGTATCCTTATCACAGTTTATTGTGTTTTTGTATTGTTGGGATAGTCATCATGAATGGGGTGAAGTGGAATCTCAATGTAGTACAAATAAGCCTTGCATTTTCCTAATGGCTAAACATGTTGGGCATTTTGTATTTCTTTTGAGAGATGTTTATTTACTTCTTTTGCCCATTTACTGACTGGACTGTTGGATTTTTTTTTTTTATTAAAGAAATTTCTTGGTACATTTTAGATATGTGTAATGATCACACTCGTTATAAGGATTTGTTCTTGATATACTTTCTTTCCCCCCTACCCTCCCTTCAGCCTCTTTACCCCCTTTGTTTACAAATGCTTTGTTTTTCCAATTTTTTTTTCTTGTTTTTTTCCCTTTTCTCTTCCTTTCCTCTTTCCTCTTCCCCTTCCCCCTTTCCCCTCCCTAATTCCCCTTCCCATGTGAACATTTTTTTCCTATTTCACACTACCTATTATACATTTTGGTCCATATTTACAGAAACTTTCAGTTTCTCACGTCAAAGAAACAGTGGTGGTATTTACACATGTGTCTGATTTACTTCACTTAAGAGTATGATCTCAAGGTGCATCCATTTAGCTAGAAATGGCTGAAGCCTATTCTTTATGGCAGAGTAGTACTCCATTCTAAAAAAAACACACATCTTTTTTATCCATTCATCAGTTGGTGGGCATTAGGAGTTATTTCCAAGATTTAGCTATTACAAGCTGTGCCTATTTAAATGTGGGTGTGCATATATTGCTGTGGTATGGTACTTTTATGGTGCTGTGGTATGGTATTCTTTTGGAAAGATACTAAGAAAAGGAATAGTTGGGTCAAATAGAACCTCTAGTCCTAGTTTTTCAAGAATCTCCACACTGGTTTCCACAGTGGTAGCACCAGTCTATACATTCTAACAAACTGGAGAAGGGTTCTTTTTCCCTCACAACCCTGCCACCATTTGTTATTGGTTGATTCCTTGACCATAGTCATTCTTTCTACCATAGTCATTCTTTCTGGGGTAAGATGGAATCTAAACACTGTTTTAATTTGCATTTCTCAAATGACCAGTGATATTGAATATTTTTTTCACAAATTTATTTGCTGTTTGTATTTTTGTGTATGTGTATGCACGCGCTCACACGCCAGGGATCAAATTTAAAACCTCGCACTTGCCAGGTGCTGTTTGTATTTCTTTATCTGAGAAGTATGTATTCATCCCAGATACCTATTTTTGGATTGGGTCTTTAAATTTGGGAGGTCTGGTTTTTTTTTTTTTTGAGTTCTTCATATATTCTAGATAGTAGTCTTTTGTCTGAGGAACAGCTGACAGAAATTTTTTCCTATACTGTGGATTGTCTCTTCACTCTGTTGGTCATTTCTCTTGCTATGCAAAAGCTTTTTAATAAGATGAGATCTCAGTTGTTGATTCTTTGTGATAGTTGCTGTGAAATCGTGGTTTTATTCATAAAGTCTTTGCCTGCACCAATGTCTTTAAGAGTTTTACCTATTCTGTCTTCCAGCAAATTGAATGTTTCTGCTTTAATATTTAGATTTTTAATCCATTTCATTTTAGTTTAGTGCATGGTGAGAGATACGGGTCTAGTTTTAATCTTTGGTATGTGAAAAGCCAGTTTTTCTACCACTATTTATTTGTTTGTTTATGGTACAAGGAATTGAACTCAGGACTTTGCACTTAGCAGGTAGGCACTATGCCACTAAGCTGTATAACCAGCCCTCCAACACCATTTGTTAAAGTGGCTGTTTTCTTCCAGTGAATGTGTTTGGCACATTTGTCAAAGATAAAGCTGGCTGAGTATATTGGAAGTTGTTTCTGCAACTTCTAATCTGTTTGATAGATGTTTGGGTGTTGTTTTTGTTTTTGTTTTGTACTGGGAATCCAACTCAGGACCTTGTGCTTGCTCAGCAGATGCTGTGCTACTGAGCTAAATCCTCGGCCCTGCTATGTTGTTTTTGTCACAGTAGCTCTATAGTATAATTTCAATTCAGAAATTGTGATGCCCTCTGCCTTGCTTTTGTTGCCCAGAATTGCCTTTGTTTTCTCTAATTCTGGTAGATACGCTGTTGGAATTTTGATCGGGATTGCATTAAATCTATAACAATTTTGGAAATATAGCCATTTTCACAATATTGGTTCTTCCCAACCATGAGCAAGGGATATCTTTCCATTTTCTGATATCCTCTTTGATCTGTTTTTTAAGAGTACTGTAGCTTTTAATGTAGAAGTCTTTTTTTCTTCATCAGACTGATTCCTAGGGTTTTTTTTT
>PVJX010043128.1:0-13833 GCA_004027295.1 Dolichotis patagonum | reverse complement strand
CCAAGGTATAAAAATGCAAGAGTTTTTATTGAGAAGAGAGCTCCAGGGCACTCATCTTCAGAAAGGCTGCCTAAAACATTGGTTCCCTGGGATTTTCCACACAGTGTTCACCAGGAACTGGTGGGAGTCTTCATCCATGGCCTGAAGGACCTGTCTCCTGCTTGCGATGGTAATACAGTTTGACATTATGGTTGTAGTGCTGGTTTTATAGGCATGCAGAGGCCAAGGATGCTCCTATTCAGATTTTAGAAGAAAAACCAAGAGACTAGGCAATGGGCACCTAAAGTACATCAAGTAAAGCTAGGAGAGGAAAGCTGAAAATGCAATGGAAATCCCAGGAAATTGGACATACCAGGAATGTAGAACATTTAAAAGCCACATGAAGTCAGCAAAGTCACTCCAAGAAAGAGGTCATGATAGCTACTACCAGCAATGTAGTACTAGGGGAATGACCAAGTCCCTTAAAATTGCCACAAATTGCCTTTGCTTCTAGATATGAACCTACTAGGTTCTTGGGTTCAGTATTCTCCTTTCAGGTTCTTTACAGGTTATTGCAGAGATGAACAAAGAATTGGAGAAGACATGAAAAAAAGTATCAAGGTTTTACATTTCCTCAAAATAGGAAAAACAGTATGGTGAGTGCAGGCAAACAGAGGTAGGGAAAGAACAGAAAGTTCACAAGATGGCCATTTAGTTAATGGCCAATGTCTTTTTTAATCTCTCATCCCTTTTTTAACCCTATGATCTAGATGGTCATATCAAAAATTTGCTTGATTTCATGTCAGAAAACCTGAAGACAGAAGTTTCTGATTGTTCCAAAGTACAAGGCTTCAGAACTGTGTTTTGGCACATATTTCCTAGATCTCCATCATTGAAAGTTCATGCCCATTTGCCCAGTTGGTTGGCAGTGCCCTAATGTCTTACCTTAGATTTATAGGATTTAATGCTTGTTCTGCTAGATGTGGGTCTTGATTTGTTATATTATATCCCCTTTTGGAATGGGACTGTTTATCCAATGATATAGGATACCAACAGTGTTTAACTTGCTTTTTTTAGTATTTCCCCCCACACACACAGGAGTGAGCAGCTAAGAGTTTTCCTTGAGTCTCAGAGAGAATTTTGGACATGGACTTCTCTGCAATGCTGATACTGTTAAAACTTGGGTGACTTTTAATGATAGACTAAATGCATTTTGTATAAAGGTATGCAGATGAGTCCTTTGGCATCTGGAGTAGAGTTGTTATGGATTAATCTGGACTAACTCCTGAAATCCTCCTGGGTTCAGAGATGGAACTTTTGGTAGGTTATTGGACCACAGGAGCACTATAGCTAAATGTTATAGAATTAAGAATATCTCACAGAACCATGGTTTGTTCCTAAGGAAGTGTATTCTTATAAATGATCAACTATCCACTGCAGCCTGGTTTCATGTCTTTCCATACAATCTTTTTCTCTTACATACATTCCCACCATGATACTATCTTCCATTGTGTAATGTAGCTGAAAAAGTTTTACTAAATCAAAATCCATTTACTCACAAAGGGGTTAACGGACTAGAAGACACATTGCTGAGGCAAGCTAAGCAAGTTATTAAATGAGCAGGAAAAACTGACAAAATTATGAGCTAAGTCATGAAAGACCATCTTAATACTTTTCAGCTCTCTTTTTATTTAGGTAAGTAAGAATGAAGGGAGACTTAAGTTAGGTTAGGAAATGACTGAGACCTGAAGACATAGGCATCTCTCTGGCAGTCTGGAATGGATGCTATAAAGTCTGGTTGTTTGTTATCTGTTGATTTGCTGTGTAGCCATGATATCCCTGTAAACTTTAAAACTGTCTTAGTTATTTTCATGTCATTTCATAAACTCCAAAGTGGGAGAAGAAAGATTAGGAATGTTTCAGATACATCAAACCTGTGCTATTAGTTTTAGACAAATACTCCTTAAATGACTAGTTTTTCTTCTGTGAGGCATTGAAAAGTATCCTGGGCAATTTTTATCATCATAACTTACAAGGACATGTGTCATTTAAAGCAAAATCATTGAGAGACTAACACCATGCTGCTCAATTCCATGATCTCTAAAATTAGTAATTCTTAAAATCAACTAAAAGCAAGTGATTTAAAGTAAGTGAGATCATGTAGTTTATGTAGGATTTTTATTCAGTTTCAAGGACCAGCAACAGAACTGAGCCAATGTTGACACAATACCCTTTGACTTCCAAAACTGAGTTAAAGCAGAATTTATTCTTCAAAAATTGCCTAGCCTCAGTTACTTCCTTATAGTAATAGACAAATAACTAATACAAACTTTCTATCCTAAAGAATTCACTATTACTCATTTTCTCTATTCAATTTATAAATAAAATCTCTTATAATTTAATCTCTCATTTGTATCTGCGATTTGGGTTATTCTATATTGAAAACATTACAAAAGAACAGATTCTTGGAATTAAGCATAAGAAAAAAAAGCATGTTGATGTAGTTAATGTTTCAATATATGTTGTCAAATTGCTTTTCCATAAATACAGATGTTATAGGCAGGAGGTTCTTTAGAAAAGAGACATTTAAGAAATATAATTTTAGAAAGCAAGAAAAGAGAGGATAAAGATTAAGAAGTTTGGCAGTAACTTTAGGAATGAAATATGGGAAGACTAAGACAGAAGGGAAGAAATGTGAAATAGCAATTCTTTCAAATGCATAGCTTACTAGAATCTAGAATATATAAAGTTCATTCTTCTTTCAAATTTGAACCATTATTTTTAAAAATGTGAGTGAAATGATTTTCAGCAGTTTGTCCTATTCCAGTCCAACAAAGAAGGCAAACATGGAAACTTGTGTTTGGCATATTATGCAATTATCATAAGGGTATTGGATGATGGGATTTCCTGGACTTTGATGCAAAGATCACCTCTATCCTTACTAAGGTCCACTTGAAACAGAAATGATCACTGATAAATTGCTACTTTCTCACAGATGCATCGGAATAGTAATGGCAACGTTCAGGATAGTTTTGGTGGCCGAGGGCATTAATCCATTCTAACAGTTGAACATTAATTAATTAAGACACTGACTTCTCTGCAGCCCTAAATTGTGCCAATAAAAATAAAAATGGAGCCCTCTCATTTTATTAAATTTAACTTTCAAAATAAAAAAGATGCAAATAACAACACAATGATAATTGCACTATATTTTCATAATTTTGTTAGGGGACACAAAAACTGTGAATTTATTCGAATTTCAATATTTCTCTGATATTTTTCTCTTTTGTCACTGCTTCTTTCTTTCTTTGTTGTTTTTTCTTTCTCTCTTTCATTTTTTCTAAGAATCTTGCTGCATTTCCAACCCCAGTATTGAACTCCTCATCCTCAAGTTTCAGTGTTCAAAACATCTAGAACACTCATCCTGGCCTCTTTCTTTCTTATGTTTTTAAATCTAAGTTTCTATTCCTGGAACCCACTTTTTTTAAACTTAATTATAAGTGAAACACATAGGTCAAATAATTTGACTTACTATTTTTTTCCCTTTAGAAAATCATTTATATCATTTGAAGATTTTAACTGTGCTGGCAAACAAAGTTAAGTGGGAACATTCATGAACACATTTAACAAATAATTACAGAGATATAATTAGACAATATAAAATTAATTGTATCCTTTATTTGTTAGCAACTCACATTTTAATAATATTAACAAAATCATAAACTCTGTGATTTTTAATACTACAAGATTTATTTTATTATACTGTGCTGCTGAGATGGTAGAGTATGCAGGGCTTTGGAAAAAGAAGTAGAAAAGGCACATTACAGAGAGCTCGGGATGTTAAGAAGACCATTCCACAGGCATGTAATGGTTAAGCTGAATCTCTCTGGCAGTGATAATATCACAATCTAGCAGGAGAAAACATCATGACAAAGTTGGGAGAATGTCAAGGAGTCACTGGAGTTAGAACATTCAGCATATCAGAAATTAGAGTTTGACCAAAGCACCAATGACTGCTATAAATTTGAACTCTGCATCAGTACAGCAATGTTGGAAGATTTTATACAGATGATACAATCATGGATGGCCTAGGAAGACATCCTTGGTAGGGATATAGAAGTATATTACTGAGTTTGGAAAGTGAGAGTGTAAGGTTGATTGATTACTACACTAGTTTAATTGTCCAACTGAGATATAATGGGTCCCTTTTCTATGAGAATTAAAAAAAACATAAATGGAGAAGATGAAGCATATAAAAGTTTTTATTGCCAAGGATATTTTATAAGCGTTTGTTAAAATGGCTTGGGTTTTTTGTTAACTCTCTTAGATTTATTACTGGGCATCTTTCAATTGGGAGGCAGCTGAATTGCAAAAGAATGAGAGATAAATTGCCTTCAACGTGGAAGCATTTTATTCAACTCTGCTTTGCCTATGTTTGATGAAGAATTAAGAATTCAAATCCACTGAAGTTTCTAATTTTCAGCTTCTTTGTACCCACACAGCCTCACAGTTGTGAGTTTGCTAATAGAATGTATTCCCAGTTAAATGTAACAAGGGCCTCACTAAGTGAGCTTCCCTACATCATGTACATTTATATAAATAAAACCTAAACAGTGGGCATATGCATCAACTTAGGGGTCTGTATTTTAACGAAATTCTGAAAACTAACCTAAATATATAGTCTTGATCTAATTTTAAAAACTAGATCTAATGCCTTTCATATTAATTAAAGGATTGCCTTTTAAACATTCAATGTTCTTGAGATACAGAATCCAGTTGGTTCTTACCATTACCAAGTCAAAAAATCAAATACAAACAAATTAAATGAGAATTGATTGAAAATCAGACATTTCTAAAATGTCCTCTTGGAATCCTTTGAACATTCCCCCTGACTGGTAACTCACTTTCATCATAAAAACAAGATAAATATATTAAAATATATTGCAAAATCCTGGGCCATAACATGCTTTTATATATTAGAATATCTGGAGCTTGGGCCTCAGATTCTGCATTATAGTAAGAAGAACACTGAGTCATTCCTATGTTCACTATGGATTGATAATGACTGTTCTAAGATTGTAAAGCCCTCTATGACTCTCAACTTACTTGAACCCGCTATTGCACTTCAACTTTCCCCCTGGTTTTAAATAGAACAAGTGTTTTGAAATGTAGTAGCTGCTTTGAAATATTTCTGTTCTCACCACATAGAAAATGTTTAAAAGGATAAGACAGAAGAAAATTTATACATGTGGTTATGTGTGGGTACGTGCACCAGTGGATAGGGGGACTTCCAGTAATATATTCTTGTCTGTGTCCCTCAGCACCTGGCACGAAGCCGGAGGCATGGCAGGAATCCAGTAAAATGTGGGAATGAATTAACACATTTGAAAGGCAGCGACTCTCCTCTCCGTAGGGAAGTAGTGGAGGTAAGTTTCAGCTTCTGAAGTGAAACCTTGAATGCGCCCAGTAATGAACTCTGCAGTCAGCATTTAATGGGAATGGGAAGCTGTTCCTTCAGAGACATTCTGCAAGGGTTACACACCGAAAAGAATGAAGTCAAGTTCTGCTATTGCTAAAGTCACAGAGAAGGGCTCGCTTCCTTTTCTTCCCTATGCAGGATGGCCCTGTACCTCTAGATGGTGCTCCTGGCTCACAGCTAGCCAGCCACAAACTCCAGAGCCCAGAAAGAGTGAGGAACTAGACCTCTGAGACGCCATCTCTAAATCTGCATCTCTGCCTCTTGTTAATTTACAGGAAACTGTATTTTTAAATGCATCCATTTGGCCAACTTGAATCACCTTTCCTTTCGCATCTTTTCTCATTAGCTTTGTTTTCAAATTAAGAATCTCTTTTAAGTTATTCTTAACAGCATTTCTAATTATGCTTATGCTCTTTTAGTTGTGGTGTGAATAGTGGAAAGATAGAAGTAACTAATCCATGTTAGGGGGGAAAAACCTGCTTCCACCTGGAAGCCTTGTATGTTGGACTCCATACATATAATACTGCAGACGTACACTATTCATGATCTTGTTTAAAATATTTTATAATTATCTGTCAATTTAGCTATCTTTAGAAAAGAAAAAGCCTAAGAGTAAAAATATAATATTATTAAAATAGGCATACACAGAAATGAAAAATATGTGGCATATGCATGCACACACACACACACACACACACACACACACATATATATATATATATATATATATATATATATATATATATAGTAGGACACACACCACTCTTTCTTTCTGTTACCCTTTCTCAATTATTATATATTGGATTAAAATCCATTTCAGACACATCGATGTAGATAGATGAGTGTTCATATATTCTTTCAATCATTCCCTCATTGCACACTAGGTTTTAGCTGTGACTTACATGCATCCCTCAAAGTTCAAAAAATTGGAAGATTAGTATTCAGTGTGAATATGTTAAAAAAAAAGTATGACCTGTAAGAGGTTAGTCTTGGGCAAGATCATTAGGTCACTGGGGACAGGGCATTCAGATGAGATTATGTAGCTCTTCTCAGAGCCAATTAGTTCACATAAGAAGGATGCTTCTTGGAAAGAAAATCATGTCCTGAATTGCTTTCTGGTTCCTGTCTTACCATACAAGCTTACTTATGTTACTGCTATTGTTTGTTTAGCACATGTTTTCAGTGCCTAACTATTTATTGTATAGAGTTAGTACATGTGTGTCACACATTATTTTTATTGTAAAGATAATAAAACCCAACAAAGCAAAACAGAATAAATCCATCAAAACAAAGCAATGAAATTGGTACAGAACTTCAAAGCAGAATAATAGGAAATCAACCATGGCTGCCATAGTATTTCTTGTTATCTTTACAATATTTGTCCATTCCTTCAGACATAGCATAATCAAACCAAAGAAAACAGAATAAAACCAATCAAAACAGAACATTGAATGAAGCAAAACAATAAGTCACAATAGAGCAAAACAATGAGAACAACACTGGATTTCAAAAACAAGATAGAAGGAAATCTCCCACATTTGCCACACTGCAAACTGTTGTCCTCCCAATAGATGCTCAGACCACCAGCCCCAGGCCTGCAGAATCGACAAAACAATACAGCCATTCCATTGCTTTTTGTACCTTAGTTGCTACGAACTCAATCTGTCCTCCAAACCAGCTAGTTGCTTGTCAGCAGTGGGAGAATTCTTGTTCTTGATTCTCTGTCTGCACAGCAGTAGGTCCATGGGGAGTGGTTTGTGGCTTCTCTCATTCTGGGCCCTGTGTGGCTCGCTTGGGTAGAGTACCAGGAGTGCTAATCAGCTTCTTCTTCTTGATAGACTCCTCCTAGATCCAGCTCTTCTGCAGATTCATGGGACATGCTTTCTGGCTTCTCTCTTCCTGGGTCCCACCTGGCTACATTTTAATTATTTTTGCAATGCCATCTGCCATAAAGTCCTCACAAAAGCTAAACCAAAGCCAGTATATGCCCTTAAGTTTCCAGTTCTGTGAACTAACTAAGACTCTTTTCTCTATAAAATATCAAGCTCCAGGTACTTTGTTATGGTAATGAAAAAAATGAGCTAATAGACCCTGATAGACTAATTCTCTTATATTAGTTACTTGGGATTCAAAGAAACTGGGTGAGCTGCCCATATTCCCATGGTATAGGCTACAGAAACAAAAGTGAAATAAAAATACACTAAGTCTCATTTACATATACATATAATGTACAGACTACATTTCTTGTGTCTCTAAAATTCCAATCCAAAATACCAATACTATTAGTGCACTTCATGAGAAATAGGTTGCAATCCATTTATTAGTCAAGAAAAATATATTCAGTATGCCCAATGAGCTCAAAATTGTGCCTAAGATTGTGCCAAAAAAATAAAAATAATAGTTCCTGTCTCCAAGATTTATCAATTTATCACCATAAGAAAAGAGAATGATCAAGTAGGATGTTACCATGGGAAAGAATTGTATCTCTCACATTGAAATATTACTAAGGTACAAAAAGGGGAGATATATATATAAGTTAATGCTGCCTTGGAGGATAAAGGCATGATTTCAATTCAATTCACTAAAACAGATAAACATAATAAACACATTCATTTTCCAAGAATTGGTAGGAAATTACCAGAAGGCCTAGACATAGACAAATACATCTTTAGTAAATGAATGATGATAGCCAGACACATGTATTTACTATTCCATGTGATAAATAAATGTCTTACATAACTCATATATCTCTATGCCAACATGTAGATGAAAACAAACTCCCATTTTAAAGTTTTGAAAATTGAGACTCAGAAGTATGCAGAAGTTTCTCAAAAATCCCTCAGCCAATTAGAGAGGTAATTTTAAAGCTCACATTTATATTCTCAGCATTAGGCATTTTTGATTACCTTTTGATTAGAATCAATGAGAAGAGCAATGAAATACTTGACTCAGTTTATAACTAATGTATTTCAGCTTCATAACCAAGTAGTAGGATATTTCGCAGATTCAGAAAGTGGACAAAGCTTTAGCTTGTAGACTTTAAGAAGATACTGGAGAATAAAAATTCCCTTAAAAGTATTTGCAGCAGATTTAGCCAATGTATGGACAGGATCTCAGATGTATCATATAGGCTGTCATTTGGCAAACACCAAATCAAAGATTTCTTAAAAATATCAAGAGACCCTGAGACATCAATACAGCACATCTTAGATGAGACAAAGAAAAGTAATTCAAGATTGATTGGAGTTAATGAAAAAGCAGTAAACACTACCAATGATATTTTTTTAAAAAAACTACTCACTGATAGCATAGAAGAAAATTTCCCTGGTAGAGAAAATGAAGTCGATTGACAGATAAGTGAGGTATATACAACTCTAGTCAACCATGATCAAAACAAAACAAAACAAAACAAAACATCTATAGCCAGGAATATCATAGTCAAGATTCTAGAAATTTAATATAAGAATAGAATCTTAAAAGCTGTTAGGGAAAAGAAACAAATCACTTCTATAGGAAAAACTGACAGAATCATAGCTTACATGTCAGCAAACATTCTCAAATCAAAACAACTTGGAATGAAGTATTTCAAGTTCTGAAAGAAAATAACGTTTAACACAGATTGATGTACCTCATAAAACTATCTTTCAAACCTGATGGAGAAATTCTATACCAAATAAAATCTGAGAAAATTTATAACCAACAAATCAGAATTTCAAAATATTTTGAAGGACACTCTAAAAAGACATAACAAGAAAAACTCCACGATCCTCCCAAAAAGGAACCCACTAAGCAAGCCAACCAATTAAATGGAGGAAATAAAAACAAATGGAGTCAACAACAGGCAACTAACATGAGAAGGATAAGTCAATACATATCAGTTATAGCAGACAAAGTTAATTGTCTCAGTTCAACAATCAAAAGACACAGACTGGGAGAATAGATCCAGGGGCAAGATACAACAATATGCTGCATACAATAAACACATTTAATTCAACAAGAACTTCATAGAATAAAAATCAAAAGATGGAAAACAATATTCCATGTGACAGGAACTCAGAAAAAATGTAGGCTAGCTTTTTATTTGCATGCAAAATGAATTTCAAGCCAAGACTAATAAAAGATATAAAGGTCACTACATCTTTGTAAAGGGAACAATACAAGAAGAAGAGATAAAAATAATAAATAGATATGCAAAAATTACCAGTGCACTCAACTATATAAAACAAATACTAGTGGACATGAAAAATGAAATAAACACTAATACAATTATATTAGGGGATTTCAATACCTCACTGTCACAAAAAGTTTAAACATAGCAAGTGCTATTTTATTTTATAGTACATCTGTGGACTAGTTTTTAGTGTTAAGACTCCTTTTAAATCTTGGATTATATATGTATCTCCTTAGGCAAAAAAGACAAACGGGTAAGGGAGAAGTCACAGAGTGATACATGAAAAAAAATTAGTTACTTTTATTTCTATCCTGAGTTGACATAAACAATGCTCACACACTCCATCATCTTTAGAGCTGTGACCACACTCTTGTTATTCCTTGATGTCTCAAAGCTATCTCACGTAGCGTGCAACACACTACTTTGCTCAAAGCATTCCTCAACAGAATTACTATGACAAGAATTATGTCATTTAGGGCTGAGTATATAGCTCAGTGGCACAGAGCCTTCCTTGCAAGCACAAGGTCCAGAGTTTGATTCCCAGTGCCAAAACAAAACAAAACAAACAATGCCAACAACAGAAAGAATTATATAATTTACACTGACATAAAGATGAAGATTAATTAATGATTTTTACAGTAAGTTTTAAAGAAAGAAAAAGCTGCATTTATGATTATGGATCCTACTGCCTAATTACTTCAGTTTGTGTGTGATTGTCAACATCACATCTGAGAAATTTGAGATTTGGAAGATGAGAACTTCATGGTGCGTATAAACAAAGGTATGCTTTCTTTAAATTCAATGATGAAAAAAATAAATGAATGTCATTTTATAATTTAAAACTATTTAAAATTTCACTCATGAAATTAAGTTCAGGGAGGTATAAGGTAATTTATCATATTCTTTTTTAAATATTTTTTACAAAAATTAACATTGATTCTTTGCCTTTTTACAGCCTGATTCTTTGATTTTGGCAAGTGGCAATGTCTATCTATGTGATGTGCATTTGTTTACCATGATACACACTTGTAGGCTAATACACTATCTACACTTGTAGATTGAACAAGATGCCAATCACATCATCAAGTTGCTTTCAAAAATATATTTAGGTAAATTGGTTTTTAGCTTTCATCTACATTTGGTAGAAAAATCTAAAGGTTTAAGACCTCTGCCTTCATATTCAAATGCACACTTCAGTAATGCAAAATTTCTTCGGCTGGCAGAGATTCAAAGTTAGAAAATGTTTCAGAGCCTGTGAGCTTCTTTAGCCACCTAATTACTACTGCTTGAAGTGGGATTAGTCCTGGAAAATATGACTTAATTGTTTGGAAAACAAATTATAAAGAGAATTCTGATGGAAAGAGGGCTAATGACACTAAAGTGATTTTTACAGGTTCTTTTCATACACCACTCTAAATTTTATGAAGTTGTATTAAAAGGTAGAAATACAAATTTCTAGAAGTTGGCTCACTTCAAATTTTGTTTGATACAAACAAAACTTCTATTTACTTATTTCTAAGAGGAAAACGTAAAGTAGCAGGAAATGTAGCTGTGGCAAAAACTAATCAATCTCTTAAAAAGTAAGAGAAAATATTTCAAATATTAACCCACCTTTCAACTTACTTTGTTTTTTAAAATTTTTTAAATTTCATTTAAAGAGGAAAAAGAAACAAAACAGAACAGAATAAAGGGTAGTAACAATACATAATACCAAGGAAAAAAAAGAAAGGAACAAAAAAAAAAAACTAAGAAATCATTACTTGATAAATTGCCTACTGACATCTTGGAAATAGTTGTTCAAATTACAAAATTAAAAATTTCAAATATTAACCCACCTTTCAACTTATTTTCTTTTTTAAAATTTTTTAAATTTCATTTAAAGAGGAAAAAAAAACCAAAACAGAACAAAACAGAATAAAGGGTAGTAACAATATATAATACCAAGGGAAAAAAGGAAAAGAACAAAAAAACAGTAAGAAATCATTACTTGATAAATTGCCTACTGACATCTTGGAAATAGTTGTTCAAATTACAAAATTAAAACATACAAAGTACACATTTAAACAGTGAGACTGTTAACAGTTCTGCTCCACGATCTAACAAAACTGGTAATATGGTAATATATTTTACACACTTAAACATACATGCAATTATATCAAAAGGGTAAAATTAAACACCACAATACAGAACAAAGCAGATCACAAGAAAGCAATGTAAGAGACATAAATTTCAAAGCAAGACAATTGGATATCTTCACTATCTATCATATTGACTCTTGTTTTCATCCAAATATTTGTTCATATCTTCACATACAGGGAATTCACATGAAACAACATAGTATAAAACTGATTTAAACAGGACGAGGAAAGCGTTTCAGGTCTTGAAGAGCAGACAATACAGAAGCCAAGAATGGCTGTAATAGTGAATCTCATTCTCCTAAAAACAGCTGTCCATACTTTCATGTATGTTGAACTTAAACAAAACAAAACAAGCTAAAATCACTCTGAACAAAGAATAATAGTATTGCTGGGTTTCACGTCTTGACCCTACAGAATCAGCACTGGGTGCTGTAGTGTCTCTTTTTCTTCAGGGTAGTTGTTCATTTCATCAAATGTTATATAACTGGCTCTCATAAACTGTTTATAAGCTCTACATATGCATGAGTCTCTACATGTATATCTATCCTTTCTGTATTAAAGAGAAAAACAAAACAAAGCAAGACAAAGCAAAACAATTCCTAGAAAAGCATGAAGCAAAAAGTCATATAAACCACAATACAAGGAGATCTACAGTGGTTACCATGATGTCTCAGCAGTATATAACATTATTAAAACAAAACATTGGAGACACTGTAAGACTTCAAAAGCAGGTAATAATCAAACCAGAGTGGGTATCCTAGTGAATCTTGTCATCTTCAGTATAGTTGCCCATACTCTTAGACTTGATACTATCAATCATAACAGATTTGAATAAAATCAGTCAATACAAAACAGCAGCCTAACAAACCAGATTCAAGTAAGATCAGTCATAATAAGATTGTATAAGTTATACAGGGCTTCAGATTAAGTTGATAGGAAATTAAGGATGATTACCATAATATGTCTTGCTATTTTTGGGATAGCTGACCATGCCCTCAAATCTAGTGTAAATAGACAAACTGGAACAGAATATAATCCATCTAAGCAGAGTGGTGAGAATAATGTAGATTTTTAAATCTTGTTACCCTATTAACAATATCCTCTGCCTTCCTTTTTTAGGCAATTCCTCCCCTTTCACTCCCACAGGGTGCACTGCACATTTTGGGTCCCACTAACTCCCTCGGTTTTTAGATTGGGGGAAGCAACTTGCTATCTATCCTAACTGGTTCTGAACCTTCTGACTCCTGGGCTTTATCTCTAGTTTTATTCATTTACCTATAAAAGTCTCAAGATTTTCCTTCATTATAGCTCAGTAGTTCTCTACTGAACAAAAGTATCCTGTCTTTTCAACCTATCTACAGGTGCTGGTCTATTTCTTTCTGGTTCCCTGTCACATAGAGTATTGTTTTCTCATATTTGACTTTCTGTGCATAAACCCTCTTTCAGGTTGGTTAGGGCTCCAATACAGAGCATATTGATGGACCCTATCTCCAAATCTACTCTGCCTATGTTTCTTTTTGTTAGTATATCAAGGCCATCTATGTTAGAGATTACAGCCAATCTTCTCTGCCTCATTTCTGCTATTATATTTTTCTGCCATTGGTTGTCTATTTTTCTCCTTTATTCCACTGTCTGTCCCGTTTATTGAGGCCTCTTTGCCACTGTTCCTGAAATCCTCGTATTCTTTTTCTCTCTCTCTAGAATGTCCTTCAGTATTTTTTGTAAGCTTGGATTGGTGGTCACAAATTCTCCCAGTTCCTCTTTGTCATGGAAGCATCTTCCTTCTCCATTAATTTCTAGAGAAAGTTTTGCAGGATACATCAATCAGAGCTGGAGGTTATTTTCTTTTAGGGCTTGAACTATTTCACTCCAAGCTCTTCTTGATTTGATGGTCTGTGTCGAGAAGTCTGCCATGATTTTGATGGGTTTTCCTTTATGGGTGATCTGTTTCTTTTCTCTGATGACTTTTATTATTCTGTTCTTATATTGAATTTCTGGAATCTTGATTATTATGTGTCTGGGTGTAGCTCTGTTTTGGTTGTAGGTGGCTGGAGTTCTGTATGCTT
>PVJX010043127.1:0-13826 GCA_004027295.1 Dolichotis patagonum | reverse complement strand
AAAAAAAAAAAAAAAAAAGAAAAGAAAAGAAAGATTTAGCTCTTCAACCATTGTGTCAAGGCCTCCCAAATTCTTGGCAGGCAAGCCTCTCTGTAAAGGTTGACAGAGTAAAAGAGTAAGACAAGAGAGCAGCAAGAAAGAGCACTAACAAGACGAAGGTCACAGAAGTGATATCACATTCATTTTGCTGCATTCTTCCTCGAAACAGGGCACTAGGTCCAGCCCATGATAGGGGCAGAAGGTTTAATACCATAGAGGAGACCATGGGGAGCAAGGTCTGAAGCTTGCCGAGGCCACTGGGGTGGCCCGCGAGGCTCCTTGGAGGAGGAGGAACTTCAGAGGTACCGCTTGAAGGTTTGAAAATCAGGCAGAATGCAAGAAAAGATGAAGGACACACAAAAACAAAGAAGACACATAGGTAAATTAGGGACTGAATGCCAGTCTAAAGCACTGTGCATTTATTCTCTGCAGTGGCCTGCCAACCTTATGCAAAAATCTGCACAAATCCCCTTCTCTTCTGGTTTCCATATTACTGACTTATTGAGGCCTCAAGGTAATTGTGACCATAAGGAATGGGATTATATCATAACCCATCATGGATGTTACCACTCTGGCAACATAGAACACAAGCAAGGTAGGTAATATTCACATGGAAAATTAAATGTTAGTTATATATTTATTCTAACCTCAGCATATTGCTTTGATTTCAAGAGTCATTTGTCACATAAGAAGGCTAAAGGTTTTGAAAAGATTTTGCCATGAATTATATTGATTCTAGTACTATTAAATAATATATCTATATCTATATCTATATATAAAACCAGTGCCAATATATCATGACATAGTGGAACAAACAATAAGTTTTTGAAGCCAGAAGCAGTTTTTGTTGTCATTGTTTTATTTTTTATTTTTTTATTTTATTTTAAAGGGGTAAAATTAAGCACAACAAAACAGAACAGAACAGGACATAAGAAAGCATAAATTTCAAAGCTAGACAACCAGAGATCTTCACTATCTGTCATATGGTCTCTTGTTTTCTTCCAAATGGTTGTCCATATCTTTGCATATGGGGAGTTCATACTAAATAACATAGCCAATCTTTTCACAAGATGTCCAGTTCACTGGCTCCCACTTGCTAAGGGGGAGGGGGATGACAACATGGGACGTGGGACAGGGTGACATGAGATGTTTGATTCTCAGCTCTCAGCCCGCCCACCGGGCGGGCTCACAGCCACCCCCCCAGAGAGGGGAGGAGCTCCTTGTTCTCCTGACACCCCGAATCAGCTGCATGGCACAGGTCCTGAGGCTCCAGGGTCTCTCTCCTGCAGGCCCCTGAAAGTCTGCCACATTCACCTGCTATTTCTTTCTGATGAATTGACCATTCCATTTGCAAAGTTCTGAAATGGCCAACAGACCACAGAGAGAATTCTCTTTAGGCTCTTGTTTGAAACCAGCAGCTATAGCAATCTGCTGGCCTTGATTCAGGGTCATCAAAATAAATTTCTTTAAAAATTGAATAAAATCTTTAAAATTTTTTTATATTAATAGCTAAAGCTGGCAAGAAAGTAAGGGAATTCCTTACCAAAAGTATGAATTCAGAGGGCAAATGAGTTTTTAACCCAGGGACCTTCCTCTGTGTACCTACCAGTCTGGGATGCCTGCAGCTTTTGTGTCAGCCACCTTGAGCCAGGAGGCCAAGCTTATGCTCTTGAAAGCAGGAGAGCAAGTTGTAAATCTATGCGTACAACCTGGACCCCTGAACAGCTATCCTCTCAGTGATAGGACGAACTAGAGGGAGAAGGACATGGCTTTGAAGATTAGGTAAAAATTGGCCCCAAATAATTGCTAAGCCTTCACAAAATATTGGATCCAAAGTTCATGCTACCTGCTTGGTTTAAAAAACTCCAAGCCAAGAATGTAAAAAGTGGTTTCAAATTTGGAGTATGCTGAGTTCGAAACAAATGCTTTTTAATTTTTTTTTTCTTTTTGGTACCGGGGCTCAAACTCACAACCTCATGCTTGCCAGGCAGGCGCTTATGCTACTGAGCTAAATCCCCAGCCCTAACAAGTGCTTTCTAAAGGAATATACTTTCAGTACGGCCTTGAAGATTATTCATGGGTGCACTTTCAACATATAAAAGATCACAATAAAAATAAGAGGATGCCCAAGGAAAAAGGCAGCAGAAAAACAAGGGCAAAATTTAATTCACAAAGACTTCAGCTTTTCAAATGACCATATACAGAAAAGAAAATATATGATAGATTTTTAAAAAACTAAAAACATGAGAAAGAAATAAAAGGCTATAAAATGAACTTGTTGTAAAAAGAAAATGTTCTGAACAGATTTGGGAGGTGGGGGATGTTTGACACAGAGTCTCACAGTGTAGCCCAGGTTGGCCTAGAGCTCATGAAAATGAGTGGAAAGCCCATTCATTTCTCTGCCCTCCTCCTGTCTCAGCCTCCCGAGGGCTGGGATTACAGGTGTGTACCACCATGCCAGGCTGAACAGAAATTCTATAAATAAAAAGTACACTTGCTAAAATTAAAATTTTAAAAGCCTAAAAAGATTGGACATTAATAACTTTAAGTGCATATAATTAGAAAAATAGGGTAAAAATAGTGTGCCAAATGCCCAACTGAAGAACTCAGAAAAATAAGAATAAGCATGAGGAAAATAGTAAGAAAATAGTAACTGTAAAAGAGAAAGTAATGAAATTGAAACTGGAACCAGGCGTGGTGGTGCATGCCTGTAATCCCAGCCTCTGCGGTTGAAGCAGGAGGGTTGCAGGTTCACGCCCAGCCTGAGCAATTTAGTGATTTAGACAGACAGTGATTCAAAGTAAAAAGGGCCTGGGGATGTAGCTCAGTGCAAAGGCTCTCAGTTTAATCCCTAGTACCGGGGGAGGGACAGGAGACATTTTCTTCCCTCTCAGACACAATACCCGACACCCACAGTTTAAAGAAGGAGAGGTTTATTTGGGCTCATGTTTTAGGCCCTAGTCCAAAGGCTCCAAAGAAGAAACAGTATGCCAAAAAGAGAGGACTGAGGAAAAGTCACTCACATTGTGCAGTGAGGGAGCAGAGAGAAGGAAGGAGCTGGGGTGGCCTTTTAGGTCCCCCCCCTAGCCAGACCCCCAACTCCTGACGGCCTGCCAGCTTTACTGCTCCCATAGTCCGCTCACCTTGGAAAGCCCCGTGTCTGAGTGTACGAGCTTGGGGAACACCCTGATTTTAGTACATCCGTGCTGGAGCCAGCACCCTGGGGGTCACTCCAGATCCCAGCCACAACGGAGAAACAGCTCAGTGCTAGACAGGGTGGGTGTCATAAATTCTCTCTAAGTGACTTCTAGACTTAGGGTCATTCTAATTAAAAGCTAAAGGTGTTCTTTTCATAATTTTGAAAGCTAATTCTAAAATATATATGAAAACACAATGAACTGGGAAGACTCAGGATACTATTTTAAAAAGAATAAAGTCAGCAATTGCATTGTTGGGCGTTTATCCCAGGGATATAAAAACTCATATCCACATAAAACCTGTGTGTAGATGTTCTCAGCAGCTGTGTCCCTAACATCCCCAAATGGAATTTGTCCTCAGCTGTCCCCACAGCACATCCGCACACATCCGCACCTCGGGGCAGGGCTCATCTTCAAATGCGTGCAACAGCCTGCGTGGATCTCCAGGGATGCTGCTGAGGTAAGAAAAAGACAATCTCCGAAGGCTCCAGACAGAATTGTCTATTTATAGAACATTCTCTAAGTTACAAACTGCAGAGATAGAGACCACACTGGGGGTCTCCAGGGTTCAGGCTGAGGGAAGGGAGGGCATGCATGACTGTGAAGGGCCACACAAGGTGGCTGGGTTTCCATGGAACGCTCTGCGCGTGCACACACGTGATAAGTGTGAAGAAGTATGTGACATACACATTAAAGGTGCCTAAGGGGCACCACATGAGATGAACCCAAAAGACCCTGTTACGCCAAGATGTCCCCCCAAAGCCTCATGCAGTCATGAGGGGCAGGTCTTTTTCAGAGGCGGCTAAATTTGGAGTTTGCGATTGATTCCTAGTGCAGTGCTGGGATTAAGGGTGCTGGGTGCTGACTGGACTGACAGACACCACCCTAATCTAAGAAGTCTGGATAAAAGGGGCAGAAAGAGGCTTGTTTTTGTCTTTTTCTGTTCTTGTGCATTTGTTGTCTTCTTCTATTATGAATAGATGCCCCTCTGCCATACCACCCTGCCTTGGAGCCAGCCAACTATGAACTAGTTCTATAAATTGTGAGCTAAATAAATCTTTCCTCCCTTAACTTTGGGTGTTGGATATTTTGTCCCAACAACAAAAGAAAAGTAACTAACACAGACCCATACTGGGAAATATAAACTTCCAAAAGACAAAGAGAATCTTTTTTCCCCCCTCCAGTACTGGGGATTGAATCCGAGACCTTCACACCGAGCTGTATCTCCATACACACTTCCTTTTAAATTTATATTGTACTTTGAGGCAAGGTCTCACTAATTTGTCTGGGCTGGGCTTGAATTTAAATTCTTCCTGCCTCAGCCTCTCCACCATGCCCAGCAATAGAGGTTCTTTGAAGCAGAAAGAGAGAAGTAACATCAGAAAGAAGGGATCTGCAATCAGATTATCAACAGATTCTGATAAGAAAGAGGGGGAGAGAGAGAGAGAGAGAGAGAGAGAGAGAAGGGTACAGTGGGCTAATCCATTGAAAGGGTTAAAAGAAAAAATAACACTGTCAACCAGGAATCCTACATCTAATGAAACCATCTCTCAAAGATGAAGAAGAAATTAAGATATTCCCAGAAAAGCAGAAGCTGAGACCATTTGTTTCTCTGCAGGGTAATGTACACTGGAGTCCTGCAGGTGAAAGGAGAGGACTCTAGACAGTAACTTGCAGGTAGGTGCCTGAGCAAATAAAGACCCCATAAAGGTTAATACATGGGCAGTTATAAGTCAGGATTACTGTACAAAGTGCTCTTCCACTACGTGTTTTGCACAGGATTTAAAAGACTAATATATTTTATTTATTCATTCTTATTTTAAAGGAAAAAAACCAGTAAAAACCATGGCACAAAGTTTCAAAATAAGATTGTAGGAGAGCAACAATAGTTAGTTCATTGGGTATTGTTAGACTAATGCATTTAAAGAACTTATTAGTCTAAAAGCAAGTGTTACAACTGTGTGGTTTGTCACTCCACATTTTGTTTTCTACATGATTTTAAAGACTAACATATTTAAAACAATTGTAAGTTTATGATTTGGAGCACATAATGTATTAAGGTGTAATCTTGTGGCACTAACAACCAAAAAAGTGTCCAGACAAGGCAGTAAAGAAGAAGAGGGTTGGTATGTTATTGAAATTAAGTAGATAGGGCTGGGGATTTGGCTCAGTGGCTTAAGCACCTGCCTGGCAAGCATGAGGTCGTGAGTTCAATCCCTGGTATCAAAAAAAAAAAAAAAAAAGAAATTAAGTAGATATAAATCAAATTAGAGTATTATGATTTTAGGATATCAAATACAGTGCTCATTGTAACCACAGAAAACTGGTATAGAATATATACAAAAGGAAATGAAAAAAGAATTTAAATTTTCATTATGAAAAAATCAATTAAAATGCAAAAGACAGTAATATAGGAAATGAATGAAAAAGCTATAAAGCATAGAGGAAACGAGTTACAAAATAACAGAAGTAAATGTCTGCATTTAAATGTAAGTGGATTAAGCTCTCCAACCAAAAAAGCAAGAGATTGGCATATGTCTATAATCCTAGGACTCTAGGAGATTGAAATGTGAGGACATTTGAGTCCACAAGTTTAAGCCCAGCTTGGGCAGCTTCTCAATTTAGAAAGATCCTGTAAAAGGATAAATAAAAAATAAAAGGACTGGGCATGTGGCTCAGTGTGAAGGCCCTAGTTTCTATCCCCAGTACTGGGGAAAAAAAAGATCGGGAAAACAGATAAAACCTATGATCCAAATACAGATGCGCTTGGTTTAATGATGGTGCTACATCCTGAGGTGCATCATTAGGCAATTTAACTACTGCAGGAACATTGCAGAGTGCATTTGTACAAACCAAGGTGAGACAGGTCAGTCACCAGAAATGGCCTTTTGAGGGACTCATGTAAACATGTGGTGGTACACATATGATGTATGAGCTTGTGCTAACATCACATAACATACTGCTTTACAATAAACCTTGTCATATTTAAGTGAAAAAGTGTACACTCTCACATAACTATAATAGTATGATAGATACATAAGCAAACAACAGCTGTTTATTGTCATTATCAAGTGTATGTACTGTGTGCAATTGGATGTGTGATATTTTTATGCAGCTGTGCAGTGTATTTGTTTAAACAGGGGTCGCCACAAACCGTGGGTAAGAAATCACACAACAGAACTATGAAGGCACAAGGTCACAGGGTGGTAGAATTTTTCAGTTCCATTTCTAATCTTATGAGGTCACCATCATATATGCAACCAAAATGTCATTGTGCAGTACATGACGTGTATGCTGTGTACAAAAGCATGCTTTGTAAGAAGTCTTTAGACCCAAAGACAGATAAAAGAAGTCTTTAGACCCAAAGACAGATAAAAATTCATAGAAATTCAAGGGATCCAAAGTACCCCAAACAATCTTCAAAAATGAAAGCAAAGTTGGAGGACTGACACTTTCAATTTTCAAATTTTACAACAAAAATATAGTAATCAAACACGGTGCTTGCAAAAACATAGGTAGCTGACTAAAATTGAGTCTCTAGAAACAAACCTTTACACTTATGATTGATATTTGACAAAATGTTGAGAAAATTCAATGAAGAAAAAATAATCTTTTCAATTAATTCTTCTGGAGCAACTGGATATCATTATGCAAAAAAGGGAAGTTGAATTCCTCCTTTATGCCATATCCCAAAACTATCTCAAAATGGAAATAGGCCTAAATATAAGAACTAAGTCTGTAAAACTCTTGGAAGAAATTATAGGACCAAAAGGTCTCTGGTTAGACAGCAGTTTCTTAGATATGATACTAAAAAGAAAAGTGACAAAAGGAAGAAAAATTTTTGATAAATTAGCTTTCGTTGAAATGTAAATCTTGCGGGGCTGGGGATGTAACTCAGTGGTAAAATAGTTGCCTTGTATGTGGGGCCTTGGGTTCAATCCCAGGACAAGAAAAAATTAAAGTTAGAAAAGAAAAGAAAAGAAAAGAAAAGAAAAGAAAAGAAAAGAAAAGAGAAAAGAAAGAAAAGAAAAGTTTTGAACTTGGAAGAACACAATTAAAGTAAATGACAACACACAATTGGAAAAACATTACAAATCATTTATCTGGTAAAAGGCTTGTATCCATAATATTGAAACTCTCTTATAATTTAATAAGAAGACAACCCAGTTAAAACAATAAGCAACATATTTGAAGACATTTCTCCAAAGAAGATATACAATGTTCAACATCAATAACCATTAAAGAAATGCAGATCAAAACCACAAGAGTTACCACTTGACTTATATTAGCCATCTTGAGTCACACTGTCATGACTGCTCCTGAGTGACCCCAGATTGTGTCCCCCCAACTCCTGGCATAGTTTTACAGTATGTTATAAATAAACAAAACCATTAGACTGATACACAGAGCTCTGTGACCAGACCCTGAAGCTGTGAGCACCAGGAATGTGCCTGATGTCTTTGATGTTAGCTTGAGGTAAAGCAGTAACATTCTGGCTTAGATGGAAGTTGCTTTTGTCCTGACCACGACGTAAGTCCCCCCCTTCTAACCAAATCACAGGGATCCACTACTTTTGCTTCTATCCTCAACCATGATTGTGTCAGCAAGTCCCCAATAAATTCAAATTTTTGCAGTCCTCTTTCTTTGGTCTCACAGCATCTTACAGCTAATTTTCAGACACCAGCACAGATTTTCCTGGAGCAGATGGCTACACTCAAAAAGACAGATGATAACAGATTTTGGCAAGAATGTGGAGAAATCAGTACTCTTATAATTGGCGATAGGAATGTAAAAGGTTACCAACACCTTGGGAAATACTTTGGCAGTTCTCCAAAATGTTAAGCATAAGATTATCATGTAACTCAGAAATTCTACTCCCAGCTTTCTACCCCAAGAGAAATGAAAACATGTCCACACAAAGAAAAGAAAGCATTTACATGCAAAACCTGCACACAAATGTTCACAGAAGCAGTACCTTAATAATAAAAATACAGAAATGAACCATATTTCCATGAACAAATGAATATTCGCAAAGTGGGATAAGGCTATGACAGTGAAATATTCATACATACTACAACATAGTTGAACCTCAAATATACCATAATAGTTCAAAGAAACCATTATAAAAGACCTCACATGATTCTGTGTGTCTGAAACATGCAGAATAGGCCAATCTGTAGAGGTGGAAACTATATTAGTGGTTTCCTATGACCTAGGGAATGTTGGTCTGGTAGGAATGGGGAATGACCATGACATTTGAGGTTGATTATGGGTGATAGTTGCACAATTATGTATGTACATTAAAAATAATTGAGTTGTATACTTTAAATTGGTGAATTTTGTGAGACATAAAATGTATCTCCATAAAGCTGTTTTTTTAAAAAAAAACTTTCTTTCTTTGACTTCCTTTCTTTTTTATTTTCCTTCATTATACATTCATTGATTGCTTTTCCACCTTTTCCTGTCCTAAACCAAAGTGTAATGATCTCCAGGGCAGGTATTTTCACTATTTTTTCACAGCTGTACTCCAGCATATACAACTGAAATTAACACATAATGTAAACCTGGTATATGTTTTGTTGCATAAATGGAGTGAACAAGACCAAGATATCACTATTTTTTTTAATGATAGCAAAGTTTTATTTAAGATATGAAAAGAAACAGGCTCTTCAGAGTGAGTTTGGGCCAAATAAAAGTAGGAAAAGCACTATACCCTGCAGCATGAGAGGGGCCACCATACAAGAGAGAACACAGTGTCTCTCCTCTCACCCAGAGTACCTTGGCAAGCAGGTGAAAGCCCAGGTGGCTCCTTCCCACCACCTGAAGGACCTTGACAGGACTTCAAGAGCACTGGTGAGGCCTCCTCCCACCCAAAGAAACCCAGGAGGCCTACGAGATGCTGAGTGACATAGTAGGGCCCCAGCTGGGGCACACGCCATAGACAGGTGGGTCAGGTGGCCTGGAAAATTCTGAAGCTGCAGTAACGATATGAGCTAAGAGGTCACATTAATACTTCTAGGTTAGTTAGCCCAGAAAGAATCCAGGACTTACCCAACTGGCCCACAGGAGGCATTTAGGTGACTGGCCAGTCCTCTACACTCTGGGACCCAGCAACTGGGTGAATGTCAACCATACAGTTGGTCCCTGACTAAGACACATGTGATGGACAAATGAAACTAGTGGGACTGAAAGGACTGAAATATGAACTAAGAGGTAAAAATGATAAGATGAAAAAGCAAAATGCAATCTCAGATCCTCAGCCTGTCCAGAACAAATACAGGAGACATCAACATAGAAGGCATTGTAAGATACACACCTGAAAAAAAAAAAGATACACAGCTGAAATTTCTAAAAAGATAGCAAGTGAAGTAAAGAAACAAATGAAAGAGGTTATAAACGAAGTCAGGTCAGAAGTAACTTCTCAGATAAAAAAAGAAATGACAATCTTAATGAAGGAATTGCTCAACATAGCTAGAGAAGATACATATTTTAAAAATACAGCAGCATAGGAAAATGATGGAAACCTTGAATGAACAATATAAGAAAGAAACAGAATGCATTAAACACATTCAAAGAGATATCTAGGAAATTAAAAATTCCATTGAAAGCTGGCAAAACCACTTGAATGAAACTCAAGATAGACTTTCAGACCTTGAAGACAGGATCACAGCTAGAAAGACCTCTTAAAAATAACAAGGGACCATGAAATAACAATTCAACAGCTCCAAGATGATGCAAAGAGAAAAATGTAAGACCGATAGGTGTTGCTGGGTGTGGTGGTGCATGCCTGTTATTCCAGCACTCAAAGGCTGAGGCAGGAGGATCATTGTGAATTCAAAACCAGCCTGGACTACAAAGTGAATTCAAAGCCACTCTAAACTGCATAGTGAGATCCTGTCTTACAAAGACAAAAAAAAAAAAAGACTGACAGGTATCAATAAAAAAGCAGAAGTAAGCACAAATGACATAAGAAACAATTTGCAGAAGTAACAGATTAATTGCAGAAAATTTCCTGAGCATTGGAACAGAATCTGATACACAGATAAGTGAGGCATATAGAATCTCAAACAGCCATAATCAAAATAAATCTATACCCAGACATACAATAATCAAGATCCTAGAAATTCAGCACAAAAACAGAATATTAAAAGCTGTTAGAAGAAAAAAAAACAGATCAGCTATAAAGGAAAGCCATTAGAATAATGGCTGACTTCTCAACACAAAACCTCAAGTGAAGAAGAGATTACAGTGAAGTGTTTCATGTCTTTTTTTAAAAAACAATTTCCTTTGTTTCAAGTCTTGAAAGAAAACAACTTCCAACTCAGACTGATGTACCCTGAAAAACCTATCTTTCAAAATTAATGGAGAAATAAGATACTTCCATGACAAAGAACAACTGAAGAAATTCATGCCCACCAAACTAACACTAGAAAGAGTATTGAAAGATATTCTAGATAGAGATAAAAATGATCACAATCCCCAAAACAACAGAAAGAAACCACCAGGAAGAGTAAGCAATTAAACAAAGGAGAAAAGCAAGGAACCAACAACAGGAAAACAGCGTGACAAAGATAAGTCAATACCTATCAGTTATAACCATTGATGTAAATGGCCTCAATTCACCAATCAAAAAAACAGATTGAATGAATGGATCAAGAAAAAAATCTAACAATATGCTATACACAAGAAACACATTTAACTAAAAAATAAACTCATAGACTGAAAGTCAAAGGATGGAAAACAGTATTCCATGTTACAAAAACCCAGAAAAAAAATCAGTGTTGGCTATTCTGTTTGCAGACAATGTGAACTTCAAACCAAAAATGATCAAAAGAGATAAAGAAGGTCTACATACTTGTTAGGGGAAAAATTCAAGAGGAAGAGATAACAATCATAAATATATATGCTCCAAATATGGGAACACCCAACTATTTAAGACAAATATTAATAGACATGAAAAATCAAATACACAATAACATGATTGTAACAGGAGACCTTAATACTTCATTGTTATAAATAGCTAGATCAACTAGGTAAAAAGTCAGCAAAGAAATAACAGAACTGAATAAGTATCATATTGTCTCCCTAGTGTAAAAAACTGAAAATGTAAATAAGATCCAAAATGTACAATAGATATTATGAAAGTGAAAGGAAATAAATTGCTCAAAAGAAAAGAACAACTGGGATTAGGGAAGGGAGAAAAGAAAGAAGGGGAAATATATATATTAGATAATTATACTACTAATCTCTGTTAGTTCATCAAAAAGAACAGTTTATGCTTTCATTGTTTGATCATTTCTTCATGCCTATATCTTGTGACCTAAACAACTACTTTAAAGATAACAATATACATATAAATATATTAACCATTGTCAACCTCCTATTATTTTGTTTCAAAATTCTGTATCATAATTTTTGTTCTTTTTTCTTTTTAAAATAAAAAGAGAGAGAGACAAAAAGAACACAGTAGCCAATGTATCACTATTATGTTGTACTGCTGATCCCAGAGAATCTCAGAGAAGGCCAAAAGAAAGAACAAAAGAGAGGAAGAAAGAAAGAGTAGAGGAGAGGAGAAGAGAGGAGAGGAGAGGAGACAGGAGGAGAGGAAAAGAGAAGAGTGGAGAGGAAAGGAGAGGAGATTGGGATAGATAAAATAATATTTACTTCTATACAATATTGTTCATGTAGAAAAACAAATAAAATACATTATAAAGTTACTACAACAATAAGATAATTAAATAAGGTACCTAGGTAAAAGTTGAACATTCAGGTCAAGGATTTAGCTCAGTGGTATAGTACCTGTCTGGCAAGCTCAAGGCCATGAGTTTGATTTCTGGTACCAAAAAAGAAAAAAATGTTAGACATTCAAGAATCAAAAATAAAAGCCACCTTGATCTATAGATTCAGTGAACTGCCAATCAAAATCTTGGCACATTAATTTGTGGATATTGACAAATTGATTCTAAAGTTTATGGAGTGGGGCAAAAGTGAGAAGATGGACATTGATAGACATCAAGACTTACTAGAGCTGGGTATGGTGACACACAACTGTAATCCCAGCACTCAGGAGGCTGAGGCAGAAGGATTGTCATAAGTTTGAACCAGCATAGACTACACAGTGAGTTCAAGGCATATCTGAACTATGTAGCAAAACCCTGTCTCAAAAACAAACAAACAAAAAAAAGAAAGAAAAGAACTTACTATAAAGCTGCAATGATTAAGAATGTGTGACACTGGGAAAAAAAATAGACAAAAAATCAGTGGAGCCAAAGAAAGAACGCAGAAATAGATCCACATAAATCCAATCATTGATCTTTGACAGACAAAGGAGCAAAGGCAGTGGAAAAGAGATAGCTTTCAACAAGTGGTATTGGAATAATTAGACACTGACATCCAAAAAAATATAATCTAGACATAGGCTGTGGGAGGCCGAGGTCCTGAGGTCTGGCTGGCTGCCCTGGCAGAAGAGAGAGTCTGAGCACACTCAAGACTCCTCACTCCTCGGCACACCGAGTAGAGCATCCCTGCCAGGGCTGCCCTGCTCGGAGCCTGCCCCGCAGTGCATCCCCACCTTCCCTAAGCCTACTTCCGCCCTTCCTGAAGCTCCATCCCACCCTTCCTCTGAGCTCACTTCCGCCCTTCCTATTCAGTCTATATATACTCCTGCACTTCTGTAGTAAAATCAGATCTGCGCCATCAGCCTGATCTCCGGAGTGGTCTCTCCGTCGCCCCTTGCCAGTCCCCCGAAGCCCCAGAAAGGCTTCAAGTGGCACCCAACATGGTGCAATTGTGCCTCCTCGGACTCAGTAAGTGGCCCCTGCCCACATCATGGGCCCCTGCCCACATCATGGGCCCTGTGCTTCACAAGGAGCAGCACCCACAGGCACAGGTTCTTGCTGCCCTCTTGCAGGCTAGGCAATGCAAAATTGCCTATTCCACCCTCTCCCAGTATTGGGAAATCCTTCTCCCCCCTAATCCTTGGCTGTGCACCGCCTACCTATGGTGCCCTCAGACTTGGACTTGGCTCCTAAAGCGAGTCCAAGCAGCAGAGCAACATAAGAGGAAAGTCTTTCCCCTGGGGCTCCAAGCTGCTGTACTTACCATCCCAGCATGTTTGATGGGCTCGGACAACACCACTGGGGTTGATGTAGAGACCTTCCCTCTGTTAGTAGATCCCGCCACTTGTGCCAGTGCTGTGCCTGTGGGGGGGGGTCCATCCCTTACCTGCGACTTAGAGACCGATTTTTTGCTGAGTCAGCAGGATGAGGTAAACTCCATGGAGGAGAGGTCCTCTATTCTGCCAAAAACCTATCCTTCTCTTGAGTCCCTAAAGGCTCCAAAGATGGCGCCGAGAGAACGGTCCCCACCCCGGCCTAGTTCGCCACTCACTGACGGGCCAGAACCTCCGCCCTGTCAGACGATGAAAGCGGAACTTGACAGGGAGGACCCACCTCCCTACCCGGCAGTGTCACCTACTGGCGATGATGGGTCATTACACCCTAAAGATCCATGGAAATCCTACTGTCAAACAAATATAAATAGAAAATCTCAGTCTACCACTACAGAATGGCATGATTATTATGAGGGCTT